>CAHIKZ030002203.1:162500-192500 GCA_903632075.3 Acanthosepion pharaonis
ATTTTGTATATTTTTATTTATTCTATTCAGTTTTCGGTTTTTTTATTGTTATATAGCAGTTATAGATATTTTCTCGCAAAATTTTTGGATTGATTTTTGTAATCTATTTTAAAGGTTATTGGTTTGTTAATTTGTTTATTGTTTACTTTATTTATTTGGGTTGATAATTTTTACTTGTATTTGATGTATTTATTTTTTATATTTATTTATTTTACTTCGTCTATTCTAACGGGATTGGTTTGTTAATTTGTTTATTATCTGTTTGGGTTAATTTATTTTACTTGTTTTTTATATCATTTTGTTTATTTTTATTTCTTCTTTCAGTTATCGACTTTTAATAACGTAGTAAAAAATTGTTTTCATGTCTGCATTTTAACATGAGCTCAGATCGTTTATTTAGTAATTTATTTTGTTCTGGGAAGGTAATAATAGCTATTTTTCCTCCAGGCAAAGTTTGTAGGTTTTGGGTTCATTGTTGTAGGCTCATGATCTTTTTCTTATTTTCCATGATATTTTTGCTGTGATTAGCGGTTTTTTTTTAATTTCCCAGATATACTTAGAAAGCATTGTGCTGTTCGCGCATTTACTATTTGTGAGAGATATTTTGTGTGCATAATTTCTTTGTTTCCAGGCTACTTCAGTTACTCCTATATATACTTTTTCTTCTTTATCTGGTTATTTTACAGTAGCTTGGTATATTATATTGCTTTGTAAATAATTACCGTTTAAGGTTTTCCTGTGTCGTTAGGATTTATTTTACTTATTCCCGTTCTACTTAGTGTATTGAGCACTCTACGTTTTAGTCTTACTACTCGCTTGGTTTTTCTTTAGTCTAAGGGCTTAATACACTGGACGATTTGTTTCGCCCTGTTCGAATGTTTTTAGTTTTTTTTTTTTTATTTCCAATTTTTCCTAGGCTACCGATTTGTTTTGACATATCTACAAGTTGAGCTATCCGAGTTTTTTTTCAAATGAGCATTATTATTATATATATATATATATATATATATATATATATATATATATATATATATACTGTCCATTTAGGCAGCAAATATTTTTCTGTAATTATTATTAATGACAAAAAGATATTTTTGTCTATTGATTTTAATGATCGTCTTGTACAAGACAAGAAGGAAATTCCATCAGAATATATATATATATATATATATATATATATACACACTCGTGAAACAGCCAATCACTATCCATGCAGTGTTGATTTGCATCCCAAACTGTTTATATTTGCAAATGCTCTATCCCTAATTCTGGGCACTCTGCCTCTATAAATTAATCAAATTTTATACACGATATTCACACACACACACACACACACACGCGCGCGCACACACACACACACAGAGGAGGCACGGTGTAGTAGTGGATAGCGGCTCTATTTGAGGAATCGGAGAGCCGAGTTCGTATTCAAGTCGCATCCATTACATTCACTTACGTGCTAATACCCTTGGGAAAGGTATGAATCCTCTTCTTCTCCCCAAAGCTATGGGTAAATAGCAGAACCGACTTGGTTCTATAGCCGTGAATGGCAACTGGTCTAGGAGAAGGACAACTCTTAATTTCAAAACCTGCGGATGGTCATTTGGGGACCTTGTGGCACGTAGTGCACCAGGTCTCTGTATTCAGCCCTTCAAAATGTGTGGATGGTTCTGCACAAAGCCTTCACCACTATAATCAAATCATATGTGCAGGTGTCTGAGCTGTCGGTTACTAGGAACGGAGCTGCCTGACTCTCATACGTCGAATATGAAGGAAAAGTCCACCATATATATGATAAAATAGTTTTAAGTCATGGGTTAAATTTTAATGCTCTCAATATCAAGAATAGAGCCTATGTAAATCGTAGACAATATGTATGTAAAATGTACGTATATAAAAGTGGACAATAAGGTCCAGCAGCGACAACCTGTTTCATGGTTAAATGATAAATTTTAGAACAGAAGGAAAATATATATAAATGTGTGTGTGTTTGTGTATGTGATGTGTGTACGACCCGAAAGTGTAACTATATTAAAAAAAAAAACAAAAAAATATATTTCAAATAAAATGGCTGAAGAAAGTTCAAAGTAAGAGATACGGAAATTAATTCAAAAATAGTTTTTTCCGAGGTTACATTGTTTTCCTAAAATGCAAAATATTATCCTGAAAAGAAAAACGAAAGATGTTTAAATAATCTAGACATTTATTAATGAATGTATGTCAATCAGAAGTGTCTATGCATCTGTCACTAAAAAATGGTGTTTCATTAAACGGATTAGATATATAGGGTGTGAAAAAATTAAGTCGGATCAACAAAAGTAAATAAATCAATGTTATTGGTATAAATTTATTTATATGGTATTGATCATGTGCTGTTCGTCATGGCAAGGTCCTAAAAAAATAATATCGGATAAATGTCCGCCAAATCTGAAAGAAAAAGAAAAAAAAAATCATTAGATGCTTAAACTTAATTCACATTTAAAATCGGTACTTTTCTACAGAACACGGTTACAACTTCGACGGGATGATCTATAATGAATGTTCCCAAACGATAATTTAATGAATTAAACAGACTGTATAAAGTGACATTTCAAAATTTCAAACCTTTAACTTGAAAATAAATAACAGAAATGGTTAACATCACTTGAACATTTCCAACAAGAACAAAAATTGGTCTCGCGTATAATCCAGAAGGGTTAATTGTTTTTTTTTTGTTTAGCTGAATATCAATCTTTCAATGGATTCATTTAATGCCGAAATTTATCTTTCTTCAGAGCATTGCCTTGATTTAAAAAAGTAAATTCCTGGTAATTTGTTTCTTTGACAGAAATTTATTTCAAAATATTTTTTAAAATATGTTGTGTTGTTAGTACTTTTTTTACTATGAAAAAAAAAAAAAAAAAAAATTTTCATAGTGTTTTGATAAAAATCAGGGGTTAACTAGTTATCGAATTGGGTCCCTAAAAGGCGATATATATCAGGTCAAATTAGACTGTTAAACAATTTCATGTTAAGAGGTGATTTCTCTCCTCAAAATTTCCAGATCAGAGGCACTGCTGCCGGGTGTATTTATCGTCATACCCAGGATGCAGAAGGGGAAATAATGATAATAAAAAATGAGATTAAACAGTGTGGACCTTAATCAAAAGGTTTGGAAGGAATGTCAATTAAGTCTGAAAAAATAAATAACAGTTCTATATATATTTTAAACCTTTTTTAAAAAAATAAGTAAAAAAAATCAAGTCACAAAATTATTGTCAAAAAGTTTTTGTTAAAAAATTTTTTTAAGATTTCTTTTCATTATTCAATAAATGCAGAAATTTTTTTTATTCCTCGTTAATTCCATCATGGTTTATTCGATATGCCATTCCCTTCAGGATTAAGTTTTGAATATGACTCTATATGCATTCTATCACTTGTAGTGTTTTAGCATGTTATATATCAATTCATACAAGCTCATCAAGTAGTTGCCCTTGCGTTCCCTTGACCATTTACCCGTCACGGGTATTTTTGACTTTCGTAATGTGTATTTTGTTTTTTGTGTGAATGCATATGAAACATGATTAACTAGTAAAAAATCATTTTCGGATGTGCGTGCTTTGTACAGTGGAACATGTTAGATTGATAGGTTGTTAACTATTTTTCTTTATCTTTAACTTTACATATATATATATATATATATATGTATATATATATATATATATATATATATTGGTGACAGAAAATTAGACCTGATAGGTCTGGTTTAGTTAATAAACAAACACATAATCATAAGAAAACGCTTTTGTTTTTTATCTATCTATCTATCTATCTATCTTTATCTATCTATCTATTTATCTTCTTCTTCATATACATTTTATCTATCTATCTTTATTTATTTTAATATATTTTCTCTTCCTTAATTTTATCATTTATTTTTTTTGATCATTTTGTTTAATATATTTTCTTAGGTTCAATTTATCTATCTATTGCATTTAATATTTTATATATTTTATCTATCTATTTTATTCTATCTATCTATTTTAGTATTTCAAATAATTAGTAGGTTCTATATCCCTCTCCCTTTATTAAATCATCCATGTTTTTTCTATTATCATATATGTTTTTGAAAGCACAGCTAATTCGGTGGGCCAAAATTGTCAATTTCCTTAATCTCTATCCTCTATCTGTCAAACATTTTATCGTTTCGTTTTGTTTCACTTACAATTTTCTATCGGTTATCTATTATCTATAGACATTTATTGATACAGTTGGGGCAGAAAATTTGTTTTATTTTGACAATGGTTTTATAAAAACAAACACATGGTCATGTGTTGAAAGCTTTATTATTGTCATTGTAAATTACATTTTTTTTTTATTGTGTTTGGTTTTGAAAATTTTTCCATTTTATCGAAAATGCAATATCGATGCAGTTTTTTTAGTCTGTCTTTTTTGTTTGATGATTTTTTGAATCATATCCTGTTGAATGGAATTAATTTTTGAATTATTTTGCTGAATATTTTTTGTTTTATTATTGTATTTTGTCTTGTTAACCAGATGTTTTTCTTTGCCCCTATAGAAAAGAATCACAAGGGGTATAAATTAGAGAACGTGGATATGTGTATATGCAGCAAAATGAGGATGGAACATTTCAAGGAGGATTGCATGAAGAATTTTGTTGTTTTTATGCGATGGTTGGCACCATCTTGTTGGTTTACATCATGAATTTTATGAGCGACGAAGTTAACTATTTTGACTTTAGAATGGAGAAATTTTGAGGTGTTACAATAACGGTTTCAAGGTTAACAGTTACTGTAAACCTTGTTTTTCGAAAAAATAAGAACCCCAACACGCCAAAAATCAACCACTGGACAAAAGATAGTAACTTTTTGGCATGATGTGCAGTGATCATTTATGGAGTTTATGGGGATATTGGCTGACCAGCATAAAAAATTCTGTTTATTAACCACAGTGTCCGATAAATGAAAGTTTTCATCACTGCAGATATTCGGCCCAGTACTTTTGAGCGACTGTTCGGTTGAATTTTGTTGTCGTAGTATAGGATTAACTTTTCCAGTGAAGGGCGGAGATCCTTCATTTGGGAGGTAAAATATATTGAACCAGTTTATACGGGTTCAATGGGCATTTTTTTAGTTGCTTTCAGAATGCCCACGTAAAAAAGGCCTTTGACATGACACCTAGTTGGGGTGACTGAATATCGTCATCACTGCAGACCAGAACAGCTGTTAGGAGGATGTTGTGAGAATGTCCTTTACAAAATTGTTCCTTTTCATATATTTTCGCTTTGCTTTATACAACAATTAGGGATGCATGTGGAGACCTGGGTATTTGCAAGATTTTGCGAACACTTTGAACGGACATATTTTCAGATGTTGGGTTTTCGGGATTTATTGATCAACATGTTTTTTTTTTATTTTGAAGCTGTATTTGTGGATTTTAGTTTAATAAATCTGTTCTTTTTTAGCGGTCCTTTTTATTGGCCTAGTTTTTTTTTGTTTATTTTTGCTTCGATGATGTTTGTTAAAATTAGAAACCCACCGATTTATTTTTATTTTATTTATTTTTATTTTATTTTACGATTTATTTTTTATTTTAGCATTTTTAAGGAATTTTATTTTATATTATTTTATTTGCTGGTTTTTTCAATTTTTTTAAGAAAATTGCCTGTTTAAATTTATGATGGCTCTCGAACTCCATTATTATTTTATATTTTCCAGTTGAAACAGAAAATAAATTGTTTTAATATGTTTCAGTGAGTTTACGATATTTTTTTCATTTTCGATAAGATCTTCATCTGTTTGTTTTTTTATCAACTGTTTTGTAAATAGAGACAAATTTTATTATATATATATATCTTCCAGGTCTATATTAAGTATGCGACATAACACTCTACAGAGAAACAGGAGAGAGACAGAGAGACAGTGAGAGCCGCGTACGACTACCAGTATTGGACACTAACATATAGTAAGCTCCGCTTACACTATCTCTGTAACCTGTTGTTAATATATCTTTCTTATATCTAATCCGTGATCCGTGTTTTCCTTCTGTGGTCCCAACTTTGGCCCCACATCAGTGGCGACGAGGATTCTAGAAACGCACTCACGGCGAAACCTAAATACCTTACATCTGGGTCGACGAAGAATTCGTGAAACGCATTCACGTCGAAAAACCGCAATAATTTGCCAGTCCGACAACAGTGGCGACAGAAAGATTCGAGAATTTCGTTCTCACCATATCAATAGCGACAGTACTCGAAAAATACACAAACTACACGCGTTCCCACAGCAGTGTTGAACGAGAAATTAAGCTGGTATTACTACATTAGCGATTTAAAAGCTAAACACCCAGCGTCTACATATATTCCAATACGAAACATCAGTGATGAACTAGCGATTCGACATCTACGGAATATTAAAGTCTGTCCAAATAACATTACGAGAACGATTTTTACACACCCACACACAGAAAAAAAAAACAGTTTGTTCATAAAACAAACTGACAATACAAGAGCGGAAGTACTACCATTGTACTCAAGTTTTCGAAAAAAAAACTATCTTTTTTTTTTTTTTTATGTAACTGAGTTGAACTCGTGCATAAAATTATTCTCCCCTCAAATTCACTGAGGTGAGTTTTTTCTTTTTTGTACCTCTATAAAAAAAAAAAAATACATAAGTGTGGTGAAAATTTATTCAATTACGTTAAAATTAACGGAACCACGGGAATCTCAAAAAAAAAAAAAAAGCTAAACACATAATTAGTTTAGTTTAACTAATTGTCTGTCCATATTTTTTTTTCTGTAAAAAAAAAAAGAAGGAAAAAAATCTATCAAGATTTTTTTGTGTACCCTCCTCTTAGTACACGTGTTTCAAAGCAACAAAAAAAAAGCGCTGTCATTTTTTAAATATGGAAGATTTTCAAAAAAAAGTAGTTGCCCAAATGTTAAAACTAAATTTGGATCAGCAACAAAAATCAGAAGAAAGACAACAACAACTATTTTTGGAATTACATAAACAACAAATGGAATTCCAAAAAATTACGCTTCAGAATGCTGAACTACAACAGAAACAACTTAAAGAATTACTCGTAAATGCATTAAAAGGCTCAAACTCTGAAAAAGATACAATATTCTCCCAGAGTACAATCTACAATTCAATGGAAACCTTTGAATACGTACCAGAGAACGACAAAACGTTCGAGATTTTTTACAGGCGCTACGAAGATATTTTCAACGTAGACTGTGAACAATGGTCCAGTAAAAAAAAAAAGGTACGTCTACTATTGAGAAAACTGGGAACTACAGAACATAGTAGGTTCGTAGATTTCATACTACCCAAGAAAACGACTGACTTGGATTTTTTCAGAGACTATTAAGCTCCTATCGGAACTATTCGGGCCTAACACAACCTTGTTCCACAAACGTTGGAAATGCCTGAACACTGTCAAAGACAACCAGCAAGATTTTCTAACGTTTGCAGCATCGGTAAACAAGCTCTGTAATGATTTTAAACTAGCCGAACTGACTGCCGATGATTTCAAGTGCTTAATTTTCGCACAAGGTCTAGTATCAGCAGAAGACGCCGAAGTCAGACGACGGGTACTGACCAAGCTTGAGAACGAATAAGAATTGACTCTCCAAAAACTGGCAGAGGACTGTCAAAGAGTAATATCTGTAAAGCGTGACTCAAACACTATCGAGGAATCAGGTGTGGCTCAGATTAATAAAATCAGAAGCAAGTCTACCTCCTATTCCCCTCAAAAAAGACAAAAGGCAAATCTCATGTCCTAAATTCCGCAGTAACCAAAACCCAAAAGGTAAAAGAAACCGCCCGGACCATGTTACCATTGTGGTAAATGGCATTGGATGAAATTCTGTCCAGTTAAGAACAAAAAATATTGCAAAAATTGCAATAAAAGTGGGCATTTTTAACTTCGTGCTGGTACGCCAACAGAACGAGAAAACCCAAAAAATAAAATTAGGCAAGCTCAATCTGACAATATTGTCGATAGGAATTTAAGAAAATATGTAACTGTGGATATTTTCAATAAGTCCATTAAATTCCAGCTTGACTCGGGTTCCGATATTTCAACCATTAACTGGCGTACTTGGCGAAAATTAAACAAGCCGACCTTATTAAAAAACGGATAAAACAGCAAAATCCGTAACTGGCGAAAAGATTAACATTTTAGGCGAGGTAATACTTACAGTAACACTAAATGGAGTTACCAAAAAGCTCAAAGCCTACGTATTGAAAAAAAACTTCAGATAACTTATTTGGAACAGATTGGATAGAAAAATTCAATCTTTGGGATTGCCCAATGAGTACATTTTGTCGCAAGATACAAAGTACAACGTCCAATTTGGTAAATCTAAAAAGGAACTCAAACAACAATTTCCCCAGGTTTGTTTCTGGCGGCCTTGGGAAATGTACTAAAATGAAAGCTAAGTTCAAGGTGAAGGACGGTGCACAACCGGTATTCAAAAAGAAACGGAATGTCCCTTTCGCTGCTCTAGAGCAAATCAACAAAGAGTTAGATAGACTCGAACAAGCAGGTATTCTGTCAAAAACAGATTTTTCAGCGAGTGGGCAGCACCTACGGTCTACGTAAAAAAAAAAGAAGTCCAATCAAATACGAGTATGTGCAGATTTTTCCACAGGGTTAAACGATGCCTTGCAAGATCACCACTATCCTCTCCCTAGCCCTGAAGAAATTTTCAATAAACTCAATGGTGGAAATTTTTTTTTCTAAAATTGACCTCTCGGACGCATACCTTCAGATAGAGGTGGAAGAAGAAAGTTCCAAATTGCTCTGCATAAACACCCATAGAGGGTTGTACAAATACAACAGACTGGCTTTTGGAGTAAAGGTTGCGCCTGCAATTTTCCAGCAGGTCATGGACGCCATGCTGGGCGACCTTGACTACGCAACAGCCTATTTGGATGATATACTGGTTACTAGTAAAACTACGGCAGAGCACCGGAACCATATAATAAACGTATTCGAAAAGATACAAGAATACGGATTTAAGGTTAAGGAGGAAAAGTGTGACTTTTTCTTACCAGAGATTAAATACTTAGGGCACATCATAAATAAAGACGGTCGTCGGCCGGATCCAGAAAGAGCCAACGCGATCAGAAACATGCCGGCCCCAGATAACGTTCAAGCGTTACAAAGCTTCCTCGGCCTAGCTAATTTTTACCAAGAGTTCATTAAGAACATGCAAAATTTGAGAGGGCCTCTCAACCAACTTTTCAAAAAGGACAAACCATAGTCATGGACCCCGGAATGCCAAGACGCATTCGAGAAGATCAAGAAAACTCTTACTTCAGATCTCTCCCTCACCCATTACGACCCTAGTCTCGACATCATAGTCGCAAGTGATGCAAGCTCGTACAGCATTGGTGCTTGCAGTTTACATAAACTGCTATATTGTTCGCGAAAAGCTGTGGCTCACGCATCAAGATCTCTAGTTCGATCTCGACATGCCCCAAGTCTCTCCTGAAGTGCGACGCTCAGGAAGGAAAAGGAAATTTACTCAACTGCTCGACGTAAATCCCAAGAGGTAAAAAAAAGTATTAACAGTTTTATTTTTTTTTCTCCTTTTCAAAAAAAGAAAACTCTTTGGAAGGGGGGTATTGTGAGACCGAAACTACCTACACAATAGACTCTTCCAGGCCTATATTAAAGTGAGGTGCAACATAACAGTCTGAGTGATATGAGAGATAGAGAGACAGTGAGAGTCGCGTACGACTACCAGTATTGACACTAACATATAGTAAGCTCCGCTTACACTATCTCTGTAACCTGTTGTTAATTCAGTGGGATCATTATTAAAATTTTTTCCTTCAGTTGGATCCAGTGAAAAAGTAGTTATCTTGAAATTTACGCATTTTTATAAGCATGTTCATTTAAAATGAATGGAAAAATATGACCATTTTGATAAGGGCGCACATAATTTTATTCAATCGGGGAAATTAACAGGAAATAATATGTCTGACATTTCAGCGAAAAATTTTTTTATTTTATCGTTTATTAGGAGAATTATTGATCGATTTATTTATTTATGTATTTATTTTGTTTATTCCAGGGCTGTTACAATTTATTTTTGACGACTTCATAAAGGGTTTTTTCTATCTTATGATTGAGTTTTTATAGTTTTATTAGACTACAAAATTTTTATGCTAATTATTTAATGCGAAAATTTGTAGACAGATAAAACCGTTAACTCATATCTATGGTTTAATAAATTTTCATTATTTAGAAACTTAATAATGTGTAGTTTTTCATGTAGGCATAAAGGACATGGGTCATCCCAGGTTTTACAAGTTCATGTTCTATTTCTTATTATTTTCCATTTTACTTTTGGCGTTTTATTCAATTCTTTTAAATGCCAAAAATATTTGCATAGAGATGTCTGATTTCTATTTCTAATATTATTGAAGGAGCTTTTGTGTTGTCTCCATCTAATTTTAAATTCATTTTTCATTGAACCAATGTATATCCTATCAATGTTAGGACTCTCAATGGATGAGATAGTGCATTGGTATGCCACAGATTTTGGATAAATTTATTTTCCAATAGGCAGTCTTCAGGGTTTCTACAATCAAATAATTTTTCATTATTTTTGTCTGATTTTGGCTTAGGATTTTTATTAATACTGTTTTTTTCGACGTGTTTTTCCAGGATTTTATTATGTTGTTTTTTATGATTCTTTTCAAGATTTTCATGCAACTGTAACTTTATTTTTAAGGTTTTTTTATTAAAGATCTTTTAAGTCTGCTATTAGTAGGAAAGTGTTTTTCAATTAACTGTTTAGGAACTTATGTCCCATCATAATCAAAATTTAATAACCATTTGGTTGAAAGGAGGCATATACCAAATGATTTACTAAATTTTTCTTGTTTTTTTTTTTTTTTTTTCTGGTTAGTACTATTGTTTCTATAATTTATTTAGGGCTGCGTTATAAAAATTACTGTGTTGTTGGAATATTTACTTATTAGCGGAGTTCATGTTGATTTGTTTCTCCATTGATGTGGGTACATTAATTATAGATGGAGGGTGGTTTGACTTAGGTGTACATAAAGGGATTAACTCAATTTAATTTTAATAATTATATTGATATTATTTTTCCGCAATTCTCGTTTTGAAAAAATGAGAACTTTTATGTATTATAAAGGACTCATATTTGAAAAAAAATAATTTTAATATATATATATACATGTGTGTGTGTAGTGTGTGTGTGTGTGTGTGTGTGTGTGTGTGTGTGTGTCTTTTTAAAAAAACAAGGAAGAAAGCCAAATAAAATGTTTTTTGGTTGTAATGCGGATTTTTTAAAATATATGTTATGCTTTATTTTCCATAATTTGCAACACCTGTTACGGGTATTGCGACCTTCTTCAGGCATAGAGAAGATATTTTCACATATTATTCAAATGAATTAATTTCCCTTGTTTTTTTATTTTTATTTATTTATTTTTTTTATTTTTTTGATGCTTGAAGGCCTGACGATTGCGACGGTAAATTTTCATTTTAACACCCGAGCATCATTTACTGCTGAACAATTTTCTTTTAGAAATTAGTACTGCGTTTCCGTAATTTGAAAGTTAATGAACAAGGAAAACTGTGAAGGGAGTAATATTTTCAAATTTTATACGTCCACCGACAGAATTCAGCAAACTGAATTACATATCAATATTAAATATTTAATGGCCGACGAAAGACCAGAAAAAGTCCGATTCTTTTCGGGTCGTTAACATCCAAAAAGGTAGCTTTTAATATATAATTGTTGGTTTGAGTTCATATATATATTTGCACGGAAATAAGACTATTTTGGAAATATTTGAAGGGATATTAGCGCTCGGGTGTCAAAATGAAAATTTACCATTGCGTTTAGCATTAAACAGCCTGTCCTTATCTCTAAATGTTGACTTCAATGCTTTCTTATATATATATATATATATATATATATATATATATATATATATATATATATATATATCAAATGTGTTTTATGTGTATAAATTATCTGTTCGCACCCCACTCCTCGGTATACACCCACCTTATCGCTACTTTTGAGAAGAATCTTTTGCTGAAAATCTCTCCCACCTACTCACTTAAATGTCAGTCATCACAGCATGCCAGAGATGTGACATTTTTGATAGAGATACTGTGATAGGAAGTGGTTTCATGCCTTCTTCGAGAGGATTATCACGAAGTTAATCTAACATCAATCTGATTTCCAACTCAGGTCGAAGATTCCCTTTTAGCTGTTGATGAACGTTACAGTCCACATTCAATCCAACGAATACACATACGCACACTTTCATTATTGCGAGCTTTTGATTGATTAATTGGTAAAACCGAACCAAATGCGTGATAGCTGTCTGGAGCAATAACTTCTGGCAAGTGAGTAATCACGAAACTTAGAGTTGATCTTTGATAAGTATTGTGAAATTGATTATTTCTGATTTTAAATAATAAAATACATCAGAGAACTGATACTTTGAAACAGGAAGAGACAGTTGAAATTTCTAGGGCTCATAATGAGGAAAGACGACTTGGAAAATTGGCCATTCACGAGATATGTTGAAAGTAAACATAGAGGGATAGTAAAAAGAGAAAATTTGGTAAGAATCACTAAAGAGGCATGGCAAAGAAGAAGAATAGCAACAACAACTAAAATAAGAAGAAGAAAAAGGAGAAGCAGAAGAAGGAGAAGAACAACAGTAACAATGAGAAGAAGAAGAAGAAGAAGAAAGAAGAAAGAAGAAGAAGAAGAAAGAAGAAGAAGAAGAAAGAAGAAGAAGAAGAAGAAAATTAAAATAAGAAGAACAATAATAATAAGAAGAAAAAGAACACCAAAAAGAATAAGGAGAAGAGGAAGAAGAAAAATAATAATAATATTAATAATGATAAGAAGAAGAAGAAAGAAAAACATCAACAACACTAAAAAGAATAAAGAGAATAAGAGGAAGAAATATAATAATAATAATAAGAAGAAGAAGAAAGAAGAACAACAACCACAACAACAACAACAATAATGAGAAGAAGAATAAAAATAAGAAGGAAAACAACAACAATACAAAAAAGAATAAAAAGAATAAGAGGAATAATAATAATAATAATAATAATAATGATAAGAAGAAGAAGAAAAAGAACAACAACAGCAACAACAATAATAATAATAAGAAGAAGAAGAAGTAGATGACGAAGAAGAAGAAAAACAACAACACCAAAAAGAATAAGGAGAATAAGAGGAATAATAATAATAATAATAATGATAATGATAAGAAGAAAAAAACAACAGCAAGAAGAAGATGAAGAAGAAGAAGAAAGAGGAACAACAACAACAATAATGAGAAGAAGAAGGAAAACAACTACAATACTAAAAAAAATAAAGAGAATAAGAGGAAGAAAAATAATAATAATAATAATAATGATAAGAAGAAGAAGAAAAAGAAGAAGAAGAACAATAATAATAATAATAATAATAAGAAGAAGAAGAAGAAGAAAAACAACAACACCACCAAAAAGAATAAGGAGAATAATAATAATAATAATAATAATGATAAGAAGAAGAAGAAAAAGAATAATAATAATAATAATAATAATAATAAGAAGAAGAAGAAGAAGAAGAAGAAGAAAAACAACAACACCAGCAAAAAGAATAAGGGAATAATAATAATAATAATAATAATAATAATAATAATAATAATGATAAGAAGAAAAAACAACAACAACAACAGCAAAAAAGCACGAAGAAGAAGAAGAAGAAATATATTCTAAGTTGGACCATAAGCACTCTTGATTTTTATGCCGAAAAATGTTTGTATGTGTAAATTTGAATGACTGTGTAGTCATATACATTATTGCATACCTCCACAAAAGTATTAAATATGCTTATGTAATAACTAAAGATGACACTATGACATAAGATGACAAAAATAAGGGGACCCATCGCAAATCAAATTCAGTCGACTCCATAATTAGCCTGTTAAGTGTTCTTCATTGTAATATATATATATATATATATATATATATATATATATATATAGATATATATATATATATATATATATGAAAAGGAGAAAAAATTTATTTCCTAAGATTAACTTGTCCAGCATAAAAAAAGTACTCATTAAACAATAGGTGTTTGTTTTTTTTTCAAGTCGAGATATCTAAATACCACTACACAACAAGCAGTCGGTGACCAGGTATACGTGAGTGTCGATTGGAACAGGTTCGTATCATGTATTATTGCATGTCTGTTTAGAGTAGGAAACGTGTTAGTTACGATAAAAAAAGAAGAAATATGTGTCTTCGAGATTGTGCAATGGTTTGATATTATTATTATTATTATTATTATTACTGCATTCCACTCTCACCACCCCCTATGCTGCTGCAATGTCAGGGTGCACACGTGCGTTATGCGTCAGGAATTCAGAAAAATACCTTGAGTTCGCCTCCTTTTCTTCGTGCAGTTTTGTACACGTTCGTTTTTTGCTTTGTTTTTTTTGTTTTTTGGGTTTTTTTTTTTTTTTGCTAACTCAGCAATGAAATATACAGCAGTATATCACGTTGTTGGATGTTACCAGGCAAGTCAGCATTTTCACAATAAAATTAAGGTTACCTATATAACCAATATACTTAAATCTTTCGGCATATATGCGTATCTATATGGTAAATATACAACGTAAATTTCAGCTTACAATATCTGTTTTGGTACGAAATATTTACAATAACATATTTTACTGTTTCAGATTTTATTCTACAGCTCATGGTTTTTCCATCATGTTTTTTATATATATATATATATATATATATATATATATATATATATATATATATATTACTTATTTATTATTATTATTATAATTTTTTTGATATATATATATATATATACCCAAATAAAGAGAAAGAACAGTCAGATTAACCTTTTAAACATGTCTATAGCATTTACTTCTGTTTAAAAAGTGCTCGATACAGCGTACAGTAGGATATTTTAATGATATTTTACATCGCGACATTTAATTTCTGTTAGGGATATTAGGTAACGTTTTTTCATTTCTTTTACCTAACATCGCTTGATAATGGAACATATTTAAAGTTCCGAAATATAGAAAAAAATCCAAAAAAAATTTGCCGTGTCGAGATGTAAAACATTTTTAAATAAAGTATTATATATATATATATATATATATATATATATATATATATAAAATGATGGAAAACCATGAATATATAAGAAAAATTTATTATACAGCTAATGGATTTTTATCATGTTATATATATATATATATATATATATATATAAAAAATTTGATTGAATGCGAGTTTTGATCCTTTTCGCGTTTCTCGATCGCAAAAGCATGAAACCCAGGGATTCAACACTCACATCAATCCAATCAAATATGTTAAGCTCTGTCTCTGATATTGATTTCTTTTTAAAAAAGTAATTTTCTATATAATATATAAATAATAATATATATAATATATTACACATATATACATATATTTATATTTATATACACAAACTTTTCACACACTCACACACACACACACACACACACACACACACACATATATATATATATATATATATGCGACTATACATTCGCCTGAACCAGGGATGCTAGGAAATTTAAATTTAAATTTTTTGTTTTAACAAAAAGAAAAAAGAAGAATTTAAACTATTTCAATTTTAAACTAAAAAAAATGAAGAATATAAAATTCCTAACATCCCTCGTTCTCGCACATGCGTAGTCGCATCAACATAACAATTTCGCACCGATATAAATATGTCTGATGAAGTCCTAAACGATGAAACGCGTCACATGAAAACTTTTTTCAACTTTGTCAATATTGTTCATGATAAATAAAAATATATATCGTTATCTCATATATATATATATATATATATATATATATATATATATATATATATTCAAAGCTAAAATATAAATTACGTAAGATAGACAGACCGTAGCAATTTTTTTAGTTATCCCCCTTGTCCCTTCTGTTCCCACCTGTAGACGTTAATGTCGCGTTTGCCGGTTAATTGTTATTCTGAAGCGTACGTTTGATGCTGATCATTTCTTGTTGGTATGACTCTGGATCACCACTTATGATTTTCGCTCAGGCTTCTAGCCATCGAATGATCCTGTTCTTCCCGCAGTTTGGATGGTGGAAATTGAGGTCGAGGTATTATCCAAGATTGCCTTGTGATACAGGGATGTTTTGAACCAATTCTCTGTACGTATTATTAGTACAAACACGAAGACTAGTTGATTATTATTTTCTTCTTCCATTGTGAATTAGATTGAAAGTTTTGTTGAGTTCACACGGTTCAGCAGGATTTTTACAGCTTGCTGGCGCGGCCAGAGTATGAATGTATCATTTACGTATCTCAGTCATACTGTTGGCTTTAATGGTGTTGTTTCTAAAGCCATTTCCTCGATGTATTCCGTGTGTGTTTGCCATCAGTGGTGTCTACGGGGAACCCATAATCAAACCTTCCTCCAGTTGGAAGATTCTAGTTGGAAGAAGGTTGTCTTTACAGATTATTTATTGGAATGTTAGTGCATTCACCCATAGAGGGATTTAGTTCCAATAGGTTTCGGACCACTAAAATGGTCTCATCTTTTTTTTTTTTTTTTTTTTTTTTTTTTTTTGAGCATCACCCACAAGCAAGGCGGAAGTGCCAATAGCATGCAAGGGGTCACAGAGAGTGAGAGCAAGAGTAAAGTGTGATGTTTGTGGAAAGGATAAAGAGAAGAACGGGGATCAGGATCAAGGCTTCAGAAGATATCGATTGACATTACATTTGAATATTTGAAAATTAGCGCTATCAGAGAAGCAAGTAAGAGGAAGGGAGTTCCACTGTCGGGAAGTGCGAGAGAAGAAACTGTTGGAGTAGAAGAGGCGGTTATACTTAACTGCTTTGCCAGTGAAAAGGGTGGGACCGAGATGCCAACCTAGTAGCACGCTTAAATTCATGCAGTCGGGGCACCGGGGAAAATAGCTCGTCGAAGGAGTTGCCATGAAAATAGTTGTAGAAAAGACAGAGGGAAGCCACATCACGTTTGTGAGAAAGTCACTGGAGTCGATATGCCAGGTCAGGACCTATCACATTGCATATCCGTCTTTGGATTTTGTCGAGGACCTCGAGATGAAGAACGGGGACGCCAGACCATATATCTTGATTTTTATTCAATGCAGGAAGAATTTTAGATTTATTAAATTTGAAGGCTGGACCCAGACGAGAAAAACCTTCTGACTGGTTTTTGTTAAATTAATGAAATATTGATTCAATGTAGTGTTCCACTTCAGGTCATGGAGAACGTGAGACCAAACAGGATAAGAGAATTTTTCGTGACACCGGGCACCAGCCGTTCTGATATGAGGCAAGGAGATTTCTTTATGGTAGGTAAATGCGAGCAGTTTCGTTTTGGCGGGATTAAAATTTCAGATATTATTATTTATTTTTTGTTAATAGTTAACCACAGATTTGGGGGTTTTCCTTTTCGAGAAATCTGTTTTGAACAGGATTACCACAACCAAACTTACCATCCGATTGTTAAGAATTAATGGGAATCCTAAATCAGTAACACTAAATTTTCTGAAACATTATTTAAGGAGTTCCCTGTTAACGATTTTTATTGTATTATTTTTTATAAGGATAACCCTGTAAAAATCTCGGAGCCACTCAAAGTAGATTAGGGAGAAGTTTATATGGATAGGAGGAGAAGTTTATATGGATAGGAGGAGAAGATAACGGTGGACTCTCGACTTTAAGAAGGTAAGGTTGTAGCGATCGGGGAAACATCTTCTTGGTAGTCTGTTCCATAAGGCAGTGGTTCAAAACAATTGGGGAGAATATATTTATAGAACTTCTCGCCGATTGAAGCAACGGGGAAAGAAGAGATTTTGAAAGATTTGTTACAATGTATTTGTCAATAAGGTCCATATTCGTTTTTTTTTAATTTTTTCCGAGCATTTTCCATTCTCTAAAGATCCGCCACATCCCGACTGAGAGGCTGGAAGGTAGAAAGCAATTCTTCGTCTCATAGACAAATGAAACGCTTATAAATATACAATCAAGATTCTGGAAAATAATGTCTAGCAGCTCCAATGGAAACCAATGACCTAAAGGTGTCCTCCATTGATTCGGTATAAACTTTTCACTTCATGTCAGCAGAGGATAGTTTATCCACTAGGAATCTGCTGTCGGGTGGCTAATGTTTGAGATGCTGATGCATAGAATAGGCCTCAATGGGGAATGATTAATAGTGAATCTTGATTTTTGATTTGAAAATTGATTGATGTTTAACGCCCCAGTAAAAAAAAAATTTGGGTTCATTTAGAGTCAAATTGGTTGTGTTTTAAGCATATTTTATAGTTCGTAAAGTATGGATGAGAGTAAGTTTATATTTCTTGAAATATGGTTGAAAGTTTATAATTTTCTAGGTATGATTTCGTTTGGTTTATTTTGTTTTACGTCAAATACGCCTCAATCGGTTATTTAAGGCAGAGAAGATTTTTTGGGGATCGGTTCGTATCAATAGAATATGTAATCTTTGTAAGAAGTAAGTTTGTAGATAAGGTTTTATTGACGTATTTTATAGGTTATTTTTTTTGTCGAAAGTCAGAATGTATTACACCATAATTTTCTTTCCAAAATTGTATTTTCATAATTTTTCCAACAAAAAACAAATTTTAAACTTTCAAATGCTTTAAACCCCATTTTCGTTTTGGTTAACTCTGTTTTACCCATTTATCTGAACTGAATAACGGTTTCTATTTTGAATCCCCCATTGTTTACTTCATTTAAAAAAGAATAATTTGCTATAGTATTGTCAAATGAAAATTCTATAGTTTGTTAGGGTTTTTTGAATAAAAATTTTCCAAGTATGGTAGATAAGAAGTTTTATTGTTTGTCGATGAACAATATGTTTTAAATTTTATACTTTGTTTTTTTTGATTGAAAGAGAATTTTGTACTTTGTAAGGTATAGTTGAACTAAAATTTTATATTTGTTAGGTAAACAAAAGAAAATTTTACACTTTGTTAGGTATGGCTGAAAGAAAATTTTACACTTTTTTAGGTATGGCTGAAAGAAAATTTTGTACTTTGTTAGGTATAGTTGAAATAAAAATTTTAAACAACGATTATGTATGGCTGAATTCTAAAAATTTTTCACACATTGTTAAATATTCTCCATTTGCAAGAAAATTTTATAGCCTTTTTAACAATGGTTTAAATAAATTTTTGGAAACTTAAGTTTTGTTATGTATAGTTGAAAGATGAAAAATTTTGCGGACTTTGTTAGGTATTTGTGAAAAGAAAATTTTGTACTTTGTCTGAATTAGTTGAAGGAAAATTTTTCAAAATTTTGTTTTATTTTTTTTCTGAAAAAAATTTTTCACTTTGTTAGGATCTTGCCGCCATCTTTATTCAAAAAATTTAGATATTTCGAATGTTAGGATAATGGGACATCGAAGAAAAATTTTGTTTTTGTTAGGTATATTTGAAGGAAAAACTTTAAACTTTGTTCAAACATGGCCCAAGAAAATTTAAATAAATGTTTTTTTAAGTATTTTTTTGGTTGAAAGAAAAATTGCAAATACTTTGCAAAATATTTTGAAAGAAAATTTTACAGCTTTGTTAGTATGAAAAAAGAAAATTTTTACACTTTTTTAGGTACATATTGAAAGAAAATTTTTAATTTTTTGTTAGGTATCAATGTTGAAAAGAAAATTTTACACATTGTTATTTTATGGTGACAAGAAAATTTTATGTTTTTTGTTATGGTTGAATTAAAATTTACACTTTTGTTAGGTATAGTTGAAAAAAAATTTTATACTTTGTTAGATATGGTTGAAAGATAATTATATACTTTGTTAAGTATCGTTAACTCTTTGCTCATATGTGGGACCCTTACAAGTTCTAAACCTTCTGTTAGGTATGTATTGAATAAAATTTTTCCTAAAGTATGGTAGACTAAAAGAAATTTTTATTGTAAAAGGCTAGATTTTATTATTTGTCAAGAATGATTGAATTGATAATTTTTGTATGATCTCTAAACACATATGAACGTAGCAGATAAAAAATTTATTGTGAAGTTCAATCTTTCTCACAAATTGCAGTACGTTATCTGGTTTAATATTTATCAAGAGGTTCTCCAAGAATGTTCGTTCTGTGATGCTTGTTTCGGATTTACCGGAATCTGCAACATTCCAACGGGATGTGCCTTGTCGTCTACTGACTCCTGACACTGTACACATCAGTCAGATTTCATTTCTCAGTAAATGTCTGAGTAACATGTGTATGTCCAATACGGAATCTGGTGATAATCAACCCTTCTCTTTCAGTAACCAGAGAAACATTCACTGGTGAATACCTGAATATTGTCTAGTGGGAAGCCATACATGTGCCGCAGCTTTGTGTAACATTGAGTCAGCTGTCTATATTTATCTAATGCGAAATAGTCCTTGTTCTTATTTAGAATCTGTTACAGCTTCGTCTCAGTTTTTAGGGTCGAATCCTTTTTTATTGTGCTGTAGCTGCCATCCTCGAGTACGCTTGCCAATTTTGTGGGGTATTTCAGCTTGTTCATCGCCACTGAATCATTGTCTTTGTCAGCTGGCAATATGATGATACTGGTCTTACTCTGTAAGGTCTTGATTGCCAACTTTTTTTTTACTTTGTGATGTTTGGTCTTTTCTAGTTTTTGTATCACTTTCTATCTTAGCTCATCTGCCCGTGCCTTTGCTATCTCGAAGGCCCATGTCCTCCACTGGAGCTAAGTCTAAGTATGGAACTCATTTGATCGTTGTGGCAAAGTTGAGACCCTTGTTTAACACTGATTCCTCAAAGACACTCAACTAACAATTACTGATATTAACAACTGCTCTTACCGAACCGTGTGGGGCCTTTTAGCTATTTCAAATCTGTTCTTTCTTGCATACGAGTAACCTATTTGGCGAACCATGACCATTTGAAATTCTTGAATGTATAACTTATCCAGGACTTTTTGGATTCTGTATTTGTCCGACTCATCCATTATTTTGCTAAGTAGTGCCGTGTCTTTTCGGATATTTCATGTTCTTGCATGTATTCTAGGCTATGAGGATCTCCCTAGTAAGCCTAGCAAAGAAATAAATACAATATGGGGACCGCTAAGTAAGAAAGGAAGACAAATGACAGTAAGGCTTCAACAGCAGTGGAAGCAGTCCAAACATGACGGGCAAAATAACCTAGACGATAAAATTGTTTTATCTTTGAAGCAATCTAAAATAAGGGAACTGAATGTAGTTTCCTTGTGCTCTCCGTCTTTTATCAGGTGTATATCGATCTGGGTAACAGGTGAAACAGGCCTCCCCCTAAAAGTAAGACATCGAAAAGCTGTAGCGAGGGAGGAGATAATGAAATCAAGCATGGCTGATCATGTATGGAAGGGAAAGGGTAGTTATCAGCCCCAGTGGAATGAAGTGAAAATACTGCACAGAAAAACACTGGAGAGTCAAACATCTGACATGCTAGGCCATGAGGATCCCGTTAGTAGACCTAGCATAGAAATAAATACAATATGTAACCGCTAAGAAAGAAAAGAAGACAAATGACAGCAAGTCTTCTGTTGACCATGTTCACCATTGTCTATGAATATAGAATACAGCGCAGTACGTAATCTGTTCAATGAACCAACGTTAAAGATTAACACTCACGAGTCAGACACTCTACTGAATCTGACTATATCGCCAATACCACCACCAGCTGTTCCGTAATTCTTGAGTCTTCGATATCAAAGGCTGGCAGTGCATATTCGGGAAAAACATGGCCGCCTTTATACACGTCGCATTGAATATTTTGAGCCTTCTGATTGGTTAACCCTTTTATTGGTGAACTATAAAATGAGTCAGCTCATTTTGGATGGCTTACTAGTACCCAAAAATTCCAACATCTTCCACTGCAGCAGTAATAAAAGAGAAAATCTTTTGTAAGTGCAGACAAGCAGGATTAACAGCAGGACTCATCAACAGGCAGGGTAGGTTTAGGACTCCAAGTTCTCCACAGAAAATTGTTGTAGTTGATTAAAATCTTAGTTCATGGTGATATAGTAATTATGAATTCAATGTCAGGCAAGGTGTACTTGGACTCAGAAATGAGGTAAGTAATAACTGAGCACTACTAAATATAATAACTAGATGAGATATCTCTAGTCACATGCAGTTGAATAAGTATAGATTAAATAAAGGGTTCAGTTTGGAATTCCTTCATGAAGGCCAAAGGGCACAACAGCCAAAATGTTGTGATAACAACAATAAAGATGAAGACAATAATCTGAATGTAAATAGTGTAAATAATGATAATGCCTCATCCAAGAAATTCAAACAGAAAAACAATTGTTCCCTATATTTGTTGGATGCTGCTGGGGTAGTAAAGAAGAATTTGTCACTAATGTACTGTTGTGGCAACCAACTAATAGCAGAAGTACTAGAGGTTAACTAGCCAAATATTTTGTCAAACAACTACATGATGATACAAAGTGCAACAATGTAAAAGTGCAGATCGTCATGAGCAAGAGAGAAGAGTGAAGGGCTAAGATCTATGAAGGCCAAGCAAAAAGCAATCTAGAAGAAGAGCAATTAATACATTTTCCTAGTGCTTTCCAGTTTTCATCAGGTGTATATCGATCTGAGTAAGCTACAGGAGAAACAGGCCGCCTTCTGAAAGTTAGGCATCAAAAAGCCGTAGCGAGAGGTGAGACAATGAAATCAGGCATGGCTGATCATGTATGACGAGAAAGGGTAATAATCAGCCCCATTGGAATGAAATTAAAATACTGGACAAAAAAAAAACACTGGAGAGTCAGACCTAAAAGAATCAGTGCATATGCTAGGCTATGAGGACATCCTCAGTTGACCTAACATAGAAATAAATACAATATCGAAGCTGTTAAGAAAGAAAGACAATGACAACAGCAGAAGCAAAAGAGAAAAGCTTCTGTAAGTGCAGACAAGCAGGATTAACAGCAGCACTCATCAGTAGTCAGGGTAGGTTTAGGACTCCAAGTTCTCCACAGAAAATTGTCGTAGTTGATTAAAACCTTGGTTCATGAATTTGGTGATATAGTAATTATGAATTCAATGTCAGGCAAGGTGTACTTGGACTCAGGAATGAGGTAAGTAATAAGTGAGCACTACTAAATATAATAACTAGATGAGATATCTCTAGTCACATGCAATTGAATGAGTATACTTGAAGGTTATCCGGATCGATATACACTTGAAGGCACAACGGCCAAAATGAAATCAGGTATGACTGATCATGTATGAACGGAAAACGGTACTTATCATCCCCTGTGAAATGAAGGGAAAATACTGGGCAAGGGAGAACACTGGAGAGTTAGACATCTAAAAGAATCAGTCCGTATGTTACGCGAAATGTGGACCCCCTTAGTCGGCCTAGCATAGAAATATGCGACCCGATAATAAAGAAAGAAAGTCTTCAACCTCAGCAGCAGCAATCAAAACATCGGTTTTCACCCAGGAAGTGGCGTCAATTACACTTTTCTCAACAGGATGATTAACAATATCAATCCAAAAAATATTACGTAAGAAATCAGAAAATAAGTCCCAATTACTGTCTTGGTGACAAAAAATATTCACTTAACAGGCGGTACACGCCTGACGGCAGAGCGGAAAGGAGATATCTATAGAGTGGTCGAAGAGATCAAATAGATAGGCGTGTCTGTCAGAGTTACTAGGGAAACGCGTGTGGAAGTCTACTATTTGAGTGAGAGATTGCAGAATTGACAAGTTCAAAGTCTGGATGCCAGTGGCGGTAGAATGATGAAGCCACTTGCCATGATGGGCACTGGAGTCGCCGAACACAAAGATATTTGCAGACGAGTGCAGATAACGGGACTTATCTAGACTATCAGAAATTCTGTCTAGCAAGCGACAGCCATCAGAGGAAAAGGGACGGTAAAGAAAGAAGAGATAACTGATTGAATTCAGAAGTCAGAAGCACATGTAAGAACAATCCAAGACTCAAGAGACAGTAGTACCCTTGCTAGTACCCTTGTTCAAGATGCTTGAGAACATAGACACCAAGGCCATGCTAGTGGACACTAAGGTCCTTTCAAATGAGAGGTAGATATCCAGAAACAAATGGAGGGAATTGACGATTTCAAATTAGATTCACAGAGAGCTATAATTTCTAGATAACGTTACAAGTGAAATTATTCCACATAGCAGAAATTGGTACGAATGCCACAAAGGTTCAGGTACTTAGGTGACTTTTATCTGCAAACTGGTTTGGTTTTATTTCAGTTTTTCTTTCAGTCATCTGTTTTTAAAGGTGGAAAAAGCCAAGAGTAATACTACCTGCCGGTCGTCAATATATATATATATATATATATATATATATATATATAAATAGAAATGACAATATATATATATATATATATATATGACAATAGGAAAACTGTAGCTATTGCTGACGCGTTTCGTACAATGTGGACTTTCTCAAAGCAAAAAAAAAAGCAAGCAAAAAAACGAAATGAATAAAATTAAAAAAGTAACTAATAATAAAAAATAGAATGTTCTTAGCAACTGGAGAACATTCTGTTGTTGTTTTTTATTATTAGTTATTTTCTTTAATATAAATATGTTATATGTTATAAATATGTTATAAAACGCCTACAAATATAGCTATTTTGTTTCAACACTTCTAGTGTCTTATTATGTGATGGCGTTGTATGTAGAATAAAAGGTTTTAAAAGGTTCAATTCGACCGAACACTCTTCGATAGTGGAAACGCTATTACATAAGCAGCAATGACCAATCAAAATATAAGTATATGAGAATACAAAAACTTGACAGCGAACCTTGGTTTTAATTATTAATTTCTTAATGTTAATGTTAGACTAGAATAGAAATCATTCTGATTAAATATTACATTTTACTATAAAATTGAAAATTAAAAATTACCAATTTTATTCTACATTCAACACCATTACTCGATAAAAGACAAAGTTCTTGCAGGGATACCTATCCATGGGTGATATGTCGCTGCAACAAGGTAAGAGATTTCAACTATTGGGTGGGCGATATGCAAATGAACAGAAAATGATAGGCGATTGGAAATTTCGTTCGACGATGTAGAATTTTGAGTATTAAAAGGATATTTCAGGATATGCTACCCGAAAAAAAATATCAAAGGGAGATATGTAAAGAAGCTGTATAAAGAACAGGAAACGGAATGCAAAATAACTGCCTCACATTCTCAAAGAAGATATAAATATCCCCAGAAACAACGAACAGTTTAGTAGTTTCTGTAGTTTTATGATTCGTTGATTGATTGATCTGTTTTTTACGGCTTATCAACCCTTTTGCACGTTATTTAAAGCAAGAAAATATTTTTAGATTGTAAGATTTTTTTTTTAGATAATGATTTCATGATACAAGTCTTAGTAATAGACCCATAGCTGGCAGGGAGAAGAGGTGGATTCATGCCTTTCCAAAGGGGATTTGTAAATTAATATAATGAATCCAACGGGAATTAGAAATCGGCTCTCCAATTAACGGTTCCATTTTCCATCACACACCCGTACATATAAGCTTACAGCACCTCGTATTATCAAGCGGTCACCCATATAGTACTGACATTGCTTAACTTTGGTGAGTGTATGGAAATAGGCGATTCGACATAATATGGCTGTTTATACGTTCTTTTTATAGATACAAATATTTAAGTAAATACTCTGTTTATAATAAACAGTATTAACAACATTTACCGCCCTGAAAGTCCGAAAAATTTTCATAGAAAATATTCGCCCTCCGACAGGAATCGAACCTGTATCCTATGCGAAACCGTCATATAGCCTGACGAGCCTTAACCGATTTGGCCACAGAGGAGTGTTCGGTTAGCAAGGTCGATTTTACTGTTTTTAAGCCGGTAAATGTTGTTAATACTGTTTATTATAAACAGAGCATTTACTTAAATATTTGTATCGATAAAAACAACGTATAAGCATAAAAATGTCTTTATATATATATATATATATATATATATATATAGGAGGAAACTTTCAATAGACAAATGTAATTCCAACAAAAAAATGGAACAGATGCATAGGAAGTTTCAAAAAGAAAATTCTGGAAATAACTGAGAAGAGGAAAGAAAAATCTACAAAATGATTCTTTCCCAGAGAATACAATATGGAATTCAATTGAAATATTCACGTACAGTCCAGATGAAGAGATAACTTTTGAGGAGTATTATAAAAAATATACGGACGTATATAACGAGGACTGCCACTCGTGGTCTGATGGAAAGAATGTTAGGCTTCTTTTAAGCAAATTAGGAACTGCTGTCCATAAAAAATTGGTAAACTACATTTTACCGAAAAAACTAGCGAGTTGACATTTACCGAGGCAGTAAATATATTAAGTGAATTATTTAGTAAAAAGACATCTCTATTTCACAAGAGGTGGAAATGTTTGAATCTGATGAAAGATGACGAACAATACTATATAACGTACGCAGACAATGTAAATAAGCATTGTGAAGAATTCAAGCTGGCAGAGTTAAGCGCAGACAATTTTAAGTGCTTGGTGTTTGTTCAGGGGCTGGTATCGGAAAGAGACGCAGAGTTGAGAAAATTAGTACTGGCAAAATTGGAAAGCGATCCAAGTATTACGGTAAGAGATTTGGTAGAAGACTGCACAAGATATGTTAGCGTAAAGAAAGATTCAAAAAAGATAGAACAGCCTGGCGTTTCGCATGTAAGGAAAATACGCTACAAAGAAGAAAGTCAGTCTACCAAAAAGAATTCTAAAATTACGGATTAGCAAGCAAAAAGTGAAATACCAGAGAAAAATAAACAAAAACTCCCAAAGCTATGTTTTACTTGCGGTGAACTACACTGGGACAGATATTGCGATTTTAGGAATAAAGAATGTTTCAACTGTAAAAGGGTGGGTAATAAAAGCATGCATTGCAGGTCAAAAAATAAAATAAGAAAATTAAAGTCCAACGAGGTGAACGATGGAATAACCAGAGAATTTGTTACCGTCGAAATAAGTAATAAAAATATAAAAATGCAACTTGACACTGGCTCAGATCTATCTATCATAAATTTGCATACGTGGAAGAAGTTGGGGAAACCAAGTTTAATGAAGACAAAGAAAATCGCGAGGTCAGTGACGGGAGAAAAAATACAATTTATTGGAGAATTTGTTACAAACGTCACATTAAATAAAAAGACGCGAAAAGCTAAACTATTTGTCATAGAAAATACCACGAACTTACTTGGTACGAATTGGATAACAGAATTCCAATTATGGGATCTTCCGATAAATTCTTTCTGTTACAAGGTAGAAAGTTTAAACACCGAAGCCCAAAAATTAATAAAGAAACTTCAGGAAACATTTTCTACTGTTTTTTCTCCAGGTTTGGGGACGTGTACCAAGACGGAGACAAAATTCCAGCTAAAAGAAAACACTCAGGCGGTATTCAAAAAGAAAAGTAATGTACCGTTTGCCTCAATTGAACAGATAGATAAAGAATTGAACAGATATATTTTTAAAAAGTTGAGTATAGTGAATGGGCAACACCGACGGTATACGTGAATAAAAAGCCCCAGAAAGTAAAGATGAAGCCGACACTGAGAAAAACTGGGGAGCGAATTAGCCGCAGCCAAGAACATGCAGTATTATTAAATGATTTAAGTCAACTGAAGTCACCCCAGAAAACGTTAAGAAGCACAGGATCAACAAAAGGGAAGCTATAGGCTGAACAAATAGAACCACAAGAAGAACCTACAGAAACTGTAACTCCATCCTTAATAAGCTCAAAGTGGGAGGTTGTTTCTGGTAACACTATGGAGGTACCAAAAAATAGAAAAGTGAATTGGGAATATGATGTACTTGGTGAAAGGCGAAAAATTCACGTGCATTAACCAGATCAGACGACATTTTTCAGAAGTGGTTGATAGCGGTCCCGCGGAAGAAACGCCGATGGAGGGGATTTTCTATACGTTTGATCTAACAACGCCTGCAACAATTTTTACCTGAGGTACGCCGATCAAGGAGAAAAAGAAAGGCAACTGATCATTTAAAAGTGGATCCAAAACGTAAGAGACACCCTACGATGTTGCTAAAAAAATGAAGTTTCTTTTTGTTGTTTTTGTTGTTTTTTCTTCATATTTCCTGTAAAAAATAAATAAAAAAACTGTTTTACTCCTACGAAGTAAAGTTTTAAGAGGGGGGTGTTATAGTGAAACACACCTATTCTATAGTTAATAGACTCTCCCACCTAATATAAGTAGGAGTAGTAAGAGAAACGAGGGTCAGTCGATGTCGGAGGACAGTAGTCGACAGTTAGTCGAATACGAAAGTAGTCAGCGACCACAGCAAGATTACTCTGTGTAATACCTATTATATGAAGTTCCTAACGTTTTGTACGTTGAACTATTTAGGACCGATTTAGTACAAATACAAGCCTCCACTGCGAAATATATCCACAACAATTAGTTACTTTATTAACTTACTAATTGGTTTGGATTAATTTATTTTACTTACTTTTGTTATTTTATTGTTTATTCTTGTTCTTGCTTAGTTTTTGATTTTTAAGTAACTTTGGTTTCGTGTCTGCATTTTAGAATGTGTTCTGATCATTTGTTGAGTAATTTGTTTTGGTCTTGAAAGGTAATTATAACTATTTTCTCCACCAGACGGAGTTTACATTTTTTTTATTTATTGTTGTAGGCTGATGTTCTTTCCTTATTTTTTATATTTTTGCTGTGATTTTTTTTTAGTTTTTAATCTCCGAGATATATTTAGAAAGCATTATGCTGTTCGTGAATTTACTATTTATAAAGGGTGTTTTGTGTGCATAGTTTCTTTGTTTACAGGTTCCTTCCGTTACTCCTATGTATCTTCGATATCTGCTATTTTTACTGTGGCTTGGTATATTATATTGTTCTGCAAGCAATTGCCGTTTAATTCGTTCTTTGCTCTACAATTATACGTGGGCTTGATTTATCCGGCGGGTTTGTTGGTTGTTTTCCAGTTGTGCTTTTTTTATTTTGTCAAGTTTTCGGTGCATCTATAGCTGATTTTTACTTTGTTTTTGTTGAATATCTTGTGAAGTGTGTTTGATTGGTGAAGAGTGTTTGTGTATGAGTTTAATGAATTTTTCCTACGTTTGTTTTTACGAATAATTATAATAATCTAATACTACAAGTAAGCCGAAAAGATTAGATTGGGTTTAAACATGTATCAATATGCTCAGATAGATAGATAGATAGATAGATAGATAGATAGATAGATAGATATGATCAAATTTATATAGATATAATGATGCTGATATTGATCGATCGATCTACAGACAGATAAATACTCTGTCAGTCAGACAGATATATAGATAGATATACAGGGGTTCAGATAGATAGATAGATAGATAGATAGATAGATAGATAGATAGATAGATAGAACATCGATGTTAATATTCTTTGAATGATGAATACAATAATAAACAATTAAATGCTTTATGTTTTCATGCAGCTGAAAAGTTTTTTGGGTTTTTTTAATCTATCTCAAGACAATACTTATTACAAAGGGAAATTTCCTCAAAAGTCGTTTTTTTTTTCTTAACAAACACGAAAGAAACGAATGATATTGCATTAACCTCAATCCTAACCCTAACCTCTTCTGAAAACGGCTTTGAGAAACGACGCAGACTCCCTCTTCAGACAATAATGATTCTTTTATTGTCGGGACCCTGGAATATGAAAAGAGAAAGAATTAGGTGAAAGAAGAGTAGTAAGAGAAAGAGGGAGAGAGAAGTCTTATGAGTGCTGGGCGTGAAATAGATTTGCAGATAACTCGTAAAAAAATGAATGAAAAAGGAGAAATGGAAAAGAAAAGAGATCGTCATAATTAGTCAGAGAGAGAAAGAGAGAAGTAAAGATAGAGAGAATGAGGGAAAAAAAAGAGA
>CAHIKZ030002203.1:197500-215000 GCA_903632075.3 Acanthosepion pharaonis
CTCCCCACCTCTCTCTCTCTCTCTCTCTCTATATATATATATATATATATATATATATATATATATATATATATATTCAATGAAAATAGACTACTTAAAGGGTTCATTGGTTATAATTTATTTCCTCAGTGAATTTCTTTTACCCTGGCTCATCAGACCACACTTCCAAAGGTGAAAAAGTGAATTTAAATTTACATATATTTTTATACACTTTTGAGGGGTAGTATTAAGTTGATTCGAAGTTGATATATATATATATGTACTCAACAGATCCCAGCTAGAAATATTTACCAGCCTCCAGACGAGGTAGGTTGTGGCTCAAGGCCGAATTTAATATGAGGCAATCCGAGCCTGTAGCCTCGGCCAAAAATTCCCCGTAACCCCACATAAACAGGTTCGGTTCTGTCTACCTTCCCGGACGAGACTTTGCCCTTCGGCATAGCGTCGACCGGGTTCCTCTCTGCCCGAAAGCAGAGATTTCGACAACAGCCAAGATCTGAGTAACAGATCCCATCTAGACAATATTTACTGCTCCCCCACGAGGGTAGAAGGGGCACAAGGCCGAGTTTAACGTTGGACACCCGAGCCCGTAGACTTGGACAAAAATTCCCCGTAGAACCCGCATAAACTGGTTCGGGTCTGTCTACCTCCCCGGACGAGACTCTGCCCGAAGGCATAGCCTCGTCCGAGTTCCTCTCTGCCCGAAAGCAGGGAGTTCGATAGCACAGCTGGGACAGATTTCAGTTAGTATATTTACTAACCTCCCCACGCGATCAGATGCAGCACAAGACCAGGTTTAATGTGGGGCTCAGCCAAAAATTGCCGTAGACCCCGTATAAAACGGGGTTGGGTAGCTGTTTCCCGAGACGAGACTCTGCCCTTTGGCATAGCCACGTCTGGGGATCCTCTCTGCTCGGAGGCAGAGAATTCGACCAGCACAGCTGAACTCTTTGTTCTCGTAGTCTGTTGACATACGGATACTTATAGGTAGTTACTATCTATAGTGTAGTTACTCATGGGGGTGACAGGTTATTCCATGAGATTATGTATCGAATCCCGATACTCCGAATTTTGATATTTAACAAAAATCAGAGTAGAAGAGTTCTTACAAGTCTCCTTTAGCTCTATAATCTTAACGCTTTGCCCTTCCTAAGCTAATATAACTAGATTGAGTGGCTCTTGGTGAAATCCCTTCGCTAACTAAATTTTAAAGATGCTTTACTATACTAATCAGTCGATGAATGCTATGATCCTTGTGTTTTTTAAACTGTATTAAGTCTTCCTTAAATGCGCAAGTACTTTCGACTGTACGTCAAGTCATCATCAGGCATGGAAACTATTTCGTTTTTGGTAAAATTCAGGTAGCATCCGAGGCGAAAAGTATAATACGAATCGAAATGGATTTTTTTTTTCTTTTAATGTATTATTGATAACGGATACAAACTTGTGGAGCATGCAATCGCAAAGCTAAGGTTGAATTTTTTGAAAATTTAAGAGAGTGCGTTTTTTTAATAATATAGCAATTTGAGAAATTTTTGTAGGAGTTTATCAGTCAACGTAGCATGAACTAAATAGTTCAACAAATAGTCACAGTTGTTATCCCGAAAATTTGCGCGTTGGATCAGTTCTTTTATATCAAATATGTGGTGCACTTCATTTTATATTATAATGAATCATTCATACAAAAAGTAAATTAGTAAAATGACGAAATCCCTTCGCTAACTAAATTTTAAAGATGCATTAACCTACTAATTATGTAATTTGTACCGTAAATTTTAGTCTCATTCACAATTAATTTCTTTTTCTTTTTTTTTTCACCCTAAGCAAGGGTGAATTAGCAGGAGCACCTGACCTGATATAGCAACAGTGTACAATGCCCGACCGAATGGTAGATTTGTAAATTTGTTGGAATGCCGAACAGAACACTTTATTTCATTCGCTGAGTTAAACTGTTCTAGTTCCACGTGCCATGTCTAATGGATGTCAGTTATCAATTATCTCCTGTTAATTCTTCTCTCCAAGTTTTCCACAGCCTTAAACATGTATTGAACTCACTCTCTTTGGGTCACGTCACTGAATCTAACTAACGACTTATCCACTGTGCCATGTGTCCGAGAACAGTCGAACCCAGCGGGCGAAATAAAGGGTTCAGTTCGACATTACAACCACCTGAAGAAGGCCGGAGCGAACAACGACCGAAACGTTGTGATAAACATGGCAACAAAGATCAGAATGATAGTCCGAACAATGTAAATAATGTACATACTACCTCATCTCAGAAATATAAGCAGATACTGAAGAAGGCCTGAGCGTACAACGGCTGAAATGTTGTGATAAATATGGCAACAAAGATGACGTTGATAGTCCGAGCAATGTAAGTAGTGTACACAGTACGTCATCTCAGAAATATAGACAGGTACTGAAGAAGGCCGGAGCGTACAATGGCCGAAACGATGTGATAAATATGACAACAAAGATGAGGACGATAATCCGAACAATGTAAATAGAGTACATAATACCTCATCTCAGAAATATGGAAAGATACTGAAGGGTGATAAATATGACAACAAAGATGAGGACGATAGTCCGAACAATGTAAATAGTGTACATAATACCTCACCTCAGAAATATAGACAGATACTGAGGGGTGATAAATATGACTACAAAGATGAGGACGGTAGTCCGAACAATGTAAATAGTGTACATAATACCTCATCTCAGAAATATAGAAAGATACTGAAGGGTGATAAATATGGTGACAAAGATGAGGACAATAGTCCGAATAATGTAAATAGTGTACATAATACCTCATCTCAGAAATATAGACAGATACTGAAGGGTGATGAATATGACTACAAAGATGAGGACAATAGTCCGAATAATGTAAATAGTGTACATAATACTTCATCTCTGAAATATAGACAGATACCGAAGGGTGATAAATATGGCGACAAAGATGAGTACAATAGTCCGAATAATATAAATAGTGTACATAATACCTCATCTCAGAAATATAGACAGATACTGAAGAGTGATAAATATGGCGACGAAGATGAGGACAATAGTCCGAACAATGTAAATAGTGTACATAATACCTCATCACTGAAATATAGACAGATACTGAAGGGTGATAAATATGGGGACGAAGATTAGGACAATAGTCCGAATTATGTAAATAGTGTACATAATACCTCACCTCAGAAATATAGACAGATACTGAGGGGTGATAAATATGACTACAAAGATGAGGACGATAGTCCGAATAATGTAAATAGTGAACATAATACCTCATCTCTGAAATATAGACAGATACTGAAGGGTGATAAATATGGGGACGAAGATGAGGACAATAGTCCGAATTATGTAAATAGTGTACATAATACCTCATCTCTGAAATATAGACAGATACTGAAGGTTTATATATATGGCCACAAAGATGAGGACAATAGTCCGAATAATTTAAATAGTGTACATAATATCTCATCTCAGAAATATAGACAGATACTGAAGGGTGATAAATATGGCGACAAAGATGAGGACAATAGTCCGAATTATGTAAATAGTGTACATAATACCTCATCTCTGAAATATAGACAGATACTGAAGGTTTATATATATGGCCACAAAGATGAGGACAATAGTCCGAATAATTTAAATAGTGTACATAATATCTCATCTCAGAAATATAGACAGATACTGAAGGGTGATAAATATGGCGACAAAGATGAGGACAATAGTCCGAATAATATAAATAGTGTACATAATACCTCATCTCAGAAATATAGACAGATACTGAAGGGTGATAAATATGGCGACAAAGATGAGGACAATAGTCCGAACAATGTAAATAGTGTACATAATACCACATCTCAGAAATATAGAATGATGCTGAATGGTGAAAAATATGACTACAAAGTTTAGGACAATAGTCCGAATAATGTAAATAGTGTACATAATACCTCATCTCAGAAATATAGACAGATACTGAAGGGTGATAAATATGACTACAAAGATGAGGACAATAATCCGAATAATGTAAATAGTGTACATAATACCTCATCTCAGAAATATAGACAGATACTGAAGGGTGATAAATATGGCGACAAAGATGAGGAAGATAGTCCTAATAATGTAAATAGTGTACATAATACCTCATCTCAGAAATATAGACAGATACTGAAGGGTGATAAATATGGCGACGAAGATGAGGACAATAGTCCGCATAATGTAAATAGTGTACATAATACCTGATCTCAGAAATATAGACAGATACTGAAGGGTGATAAATATGGCGACAAAGAGAAGGACGATAGTCCGAACAATGTAAATAGTGTACATAATACCTCATCTCAGAAATATAGACAGATACTGAAGGGTGATATATATGGCAACAAAGATGAGGACAATAGTCCGAATAATGTAAATAGTGTACATAATACCTCATCTCAGAAATATAGACAGATACTGAAGGGTGATAAATATGGCAACAAAGATGAGGACAATAGTCCGAATAATGTAAATAGTGTACATAATACCTCATCTCAGAAATATAGACAGATACTGAAGGGTGATAAATATGGCTACAAAGATGAGGACAATAGTCCGAATAATGTAAATAGTGTACATAATACCTCATCTCAGAAATATAGACAGATACTGAAGGGTGATAAATATGACTACAAAGATGAGGACAATAGTCCGAATAATGTAAATAGTGTACATAATACCTCATCTCAGAAATATAGACAGATACTGAAGGGTGATAAATATGGCAACAAAGATGAGGACAATAGTCCGAATAATGTAAATAGTGTACATAATACCTCATCTCAGAAATATAGACAGATACTAAAGGGTGATAAATATGGCGACAAAGATGAGGACAATAGTCCGAATAATGTAAATAGTGTACATAATACCTCATCTCAGAAATATAGACAGATACTGAAGGGTGATAAATATGACTACAAAAAAGATGAGGACAATAGTCCGAACAATAAAAATAGTGTACATAATACCTCATCTCAGAAATATAGACAGATACTGAAGGGTGATAAATATGGCTACAAAGATGAGGACAATAGTCCGAATAATGTAAATAGTGTACATAATACCTCATCTCAGAAATATAGACAGATACTGAAGGGTGATAAATATGGCAACAAAGATGAGGACAATAGTCCGAATAATGTAAATAGTGTACATAATACCTCATCTCAGAAATATAGACAGATACTGAAGGGTGATAAATATGGCGACAAAGATGAGGACAATAGTCCGAATAATGTAAATAGTGTACATAATACCTCATCTCAGAAATATAGACAGATACTGAAGGGTGATAAATATGGCGACAAAGATGAGGACAATAGTCCAAATAATGTAAATAGTGTACATAATACCTCATCTCAGAAATATAGACAGATACTGAAGGGTGATAAATATGGCGACAAAGATGAGGACAATAGTCCGAATAATGTAAATAGTGTACATAATACCTCATCTCAGAAATATAGACAGATACTGAAGGGTGATAAATACGGCTACAAAAATGAGGACAATAGTCCGAATAATGTAAATAGTGTACATAATACCTCATCTCAGAAATATAGACAGATACTGAAGGGTGATAAATATGGCTACAAAGATGAGGACAATAGTCCGAATAATGTAAATAGTGTACATAATACCTCATCTCAGAAATATAGACAGATACTGAAGGGTGATAAATATGGCAACAAAGATGAGGACAATAGTCCGAATAATGTAAATAGTGTACATAATACCTCATCTCAGAAATATAGACAGATACTGAAGGGTGATAAATATGGCGACAAAGATGAGGACAATAGTCCGAATAATGTAAATAGTGTACATAATACCTCATCTCAGAAATATAGACAGATACTGAAGGGTGATAAATATGGCGACAAAGATGAGGACAATAGTCCGAATAATGTAAATAGTGTACATAATACCTCATCTCAGAAATATAGACAGATACTGAAGGGTGATAAATATGGCGACAAAGATGAGGACAATAGTCCGAATAATGTAAATAGTGTACATAATACCTCATCTCAGAAATATAGACAGATACTGAAGGGTGATAAATATGGCAACAAAGATGAGGACAATAGTCCGAATAATGTAAATAGTGTACATAATACCTCATCTCAGAAATATAGACAGATACTGAAGGGTGATAAATATGGCGACAAAGATGAGGACAATAGTCCGAATAATGTAAATAGTGTACATAATACCTCATCTCAGAAATATAGACAGATACTGAAGGGTGATAAATATGGCTACAAAGATGAGGACAATAGTCCGAATAATGTAAATAGTGTACATAATACCTCATCTCAGAAATATAGACAGATACTGAAGGGTGATAAATATGGCGACAAAGATGAGGACAATAGTCCGAATAATGTAAATAGTGTACATAATACCTCATCTCAGAAATATAGACAGATACTGAAGGGTGATAAATATGGCGACAAAGATGAGGACAATAGTCCGAATAATGTAAATAGTGTACATAATACCTCATCTCAGAAATATAGACAGATACTGAAGGGTGATAAATATGGCGACAAAGATGAGGACAATAGTCCGAATAATGTAAATAGTGTACATAATACCTCATCTCAGAAATATAGACAGATACTGAAGGGTGATAAATATGGCAACAAAGATGAGGACAATAGTCCGAATAATGTAAAAAATAGTGTACATAATACCTCATCTCAGAAATATAGACAGATACTGAAGGGTGATAAATATGGCGACAAAGATGAGGACAATAGTCCGAATAATGTAAATAGTGTACATAATACCTCATCTCAGAAATATAGACAGATACTGAAGGGTGATAAATATGGCGACAAAGATGAGGACAATAGTCCGAATAATGTAAATAGTGTACATAATACCTCATCTCAGAAATATAGACAGATACTGAAGGGTGATAAATATGGCGACAAAGATGAGGACAATAGTCCGAATAATGTAAATAGTGTACATAATACCTCATCTCAGAAATATAGACAGATACTGAAGGGTGATAAATATGGCGACAAAGATGAGGACAATAGTCCGAATAATGTAAATAGTGTACATAATACCTCATCTCAGAAATATAGACAGATACTGAAGGGTGATAAATATGGCGACAAAGATGAGGACAATAGTCCGAATAATGTAAATAGTGTACATAATACCTCATCTCAGAAATATAGACAGATACTGAAGGGTGATAAATATGGCGACAAAGATGAGGACAATAGTCCGAATAATGTAAATAGTGTACATAATACCTCATCTCAGAAATATAGACAGATACTGAAGGGTGATAAATATGGCGACAAAGATGAGGACAATAGTCCGAATAATGTAAATAGTGTACATAATACCTCATCTCAGAAATATAGACAGATACTGAAGGGTGATAAATATGGCGACAAAGATGAGGACAATAGTCCGAATAATGTAAATAGTGTACATAATACCTCATCTCAGAAATATAGACAGATACTGAAGGGTGATAAATATGGCGACAAAGATGAGGACAATAGTCCGAATAATGTAAATAGTGTACATAATACCTCATCTCAGAAATATAGACAGATACTGAAGGGTGATAAATATGGCGACAAAGATGAGGACAATAGTCCGAATAATGTAAATAGTGTGTACATAATACCTCATCTCAGAAATATAGACAGATACTGAAGGGTGATAAATATGGCGACAAAGATGAGGACAATAGTCCGAATAATGTAAATAGTGTACATAATACCTCATCTCAGAAATATAGACAGATACTGAAGGGTGATAAATATGACTACAAAGATGAGGACAATAGTCCGAACAATAAAAATAGTGTACATAATACCTCATCTCAGAAATATAGACAGATACTGAAGGGTGATAAATATGGCGACAAAGATGAGGACAATAGTCCGAATAATGTAAATAGTGTACATAATACCTCATCTCAGAAATATAGACAGATACTGAAGGGTGATAAATATGGCAACAAAGATGAGGACAATAGTCCGAATAATGTAAATAGTGTACATAATACCTCATCTCAGAAATATAGACAGATACTGAAGGGTGATAAATATGGCAACAAAGATGAGGACAATAGTCCGAACAATAAAAATAGTGTACATAATACCTCATCTCAGAAATATAGACAGATACTGAAGGGTGATAAATATGGCAACAAAGATGAGGACAATAGTCCGAATAATGTAAATAGTGTACATAATACCTCATCTCAGAAATATAGACAGATACTGAAGGGTGATAAATATGGCGACAAAGATGAGGACAATAGTCCGAATAATGTAAAATAGTGTACATAATACCTCATCTCAGAAATATAGACAGATACTGAAGGGTGATAAATATGGCAACAAAGATGAGGACAATAGTCCGAATAATGTAAATAGTGTACATAATACCTCATCTCAGAAATATAGACAGATACTGAAGGGTGATAAATATGGCAACAAAGATGAGGACAATAGTCCGAATAATGTAAATAGTGTACATAATACCTCATCTCAGAAATATAGACAGATACTGAAGGGTGATAAATATGGCAACAAAGATGAGGACAATAGTCCGAATAATGTAAATAGTGTACATAATACCTCATCTCAGAAATATAGACAGATACTGAAGGGTGATAAATATGACTACAAAGATTAGGACAATAGTCCGAACAATAAAAATAGTGTACATAATACCTCATCTCAGAAATATAGACAGATACTGAAGGGTGGTAAATATAGCGACAAAGATGAGGACAATAGTCCGAATAATGTAAATAGTGTACATAATACCTCATCTCAGAAATATAGAATGATGCTGAAGTGTGATAAATATGACTACAAAGATGAGGACAATAGTCCGAATAATGTAAATAGTGTACATAATACCTCATCTCAGAAATATAGACAGATACTGAAGGGTGATAAATATGACTACAAAGATGAGGACAATAGTCCGAATAATGTAAATAGTGTACATAATACCTCATCTCAGAAATATAGACAGATACTGAAGGGTGATAAATATGGCGACAAAGATGTGGACAATAGTCCGAATAATGTAAATAGTGTACATAATACCTGATCTCAGAAATATAGACAGATACTGAAGGGTGATAAATATGGCAACAAAGATGAGGACAATAGTCCGAATAATGTAAATAGTGTACATAATACCTCATCTCAGAAATATTGACAGATACCTAGTTCAAAATAACTTTTGTCTTTTTGCCATCTCTTAGAAACACTGCTCTGCTATCCATTCGCTATGATCGTTTAACTACAAAGAGGTTCAGGTTAAGGCGTAATTCGAGCTTTGCTTAACCGGAAGTTCTCTGTCGCTGAACGGTCGTAGCTTAATGGTGATTCCGTATAGGATACATACTGTTCGAGTTAGAGAACAGAGCATTTATTCAAATAAGTGTATCCTTAAAAAATGAACGTATCATCAGTATATATATATATATATACATGCTCATTAACATTCGTGTCAGTCAGCTGTTGGCTCTCACGCTGGCCAAAAGAATCTTCCTGCCTATTCTTTGCGGCCAACTATAGGCTCTGACCCTGGCCAGTAGAAAATGGCCGCAAACTACATGAAAACTGCCGTAGAAGCATGAAAAAATCGATTATTTCCACTATCGATGGGAGTTGGGAAATGCAAAATCGGTCTTGGCCTTTCCGCTAACTTGGAGCATGGGCATGTAAATTTTGGTGCAAATCCGTCGAAAATTGCGGCCGTGCATTCGTTACACACACACACACACACACACACACACAGCCACACACACACACACACACACACACATCCTGCCTTTTATAGACAGAGATCCCAGAAAATAAACTTGATAAGTCCTGCGACGAAACCGGTTGTTCTTTTTTAGTTTTTTTCAAAAATGTCATATAAATTTTGCTTTTTCCTAATTATTGTTAAATTTTGTACCATAAAAAACTTACACACACACACACATATATATATATATATATATATATATATATATATATATATATATATATATATATTACTCATTTTTTTTTACTTACGTAATCTTTTTCGTTCCATTTTATTTTTATTTTTATCGCTACTCTCTGACTATGTTTATATTCTAAGGTAGTTAGTGTACTATATATATATATATATATATATATATATATATATATTCACAAGAGGATAGAATCCAGGTAAAACTCAATGTCAAGGACAGAGTAAGAATATAATATAAAAGGCTCAAACACTAATATTCCATGGTTATAATTTATTAAACTGGAATCGTAATCACGATCCAATTCATCAGGTAGGTCTGGTGCGTTGGATCGTCATTACGTTTCCAATGTAATAAATTATAATCAAGGAATATTAGTGTTTGAGTTTTTTATATTATATATGTATATATATATATATATATATAAGACTTGTACGTGTATGTGTGAGTGAGTGAGAGAAAGGGTGCGTCAGAGAGAGAGAGAGAGATAAATGTGTTGGCAGTTTCAGGGTTGAAGAGAAAAAAAAGGAAAATCCTGTGTTACATAGAGACAAGCGAGACACAAACTGAACACTGAAGTAAGCAGCCCATAAAAACCAAAGAATATTACGTTTCGCGGAAACTAGGTTAATCCAGGGAACGGCTTATGGCTGGTTAAGCTGCAGTTCTGATTCTTCATCTATGAAATTCGTTCACCGTAATTTAGTTAAGGGAAAAGAATCAGTTATTTCGTGGCCGAAGCAAACTTTGACCCAACAATAGTGTGGTTCCAAGAAAGAAAAAAAAATCCTTCCAAAAATAACTTTCTTTGGTCAATATACTTAAATATATACGTATATAATTTTAATTTTGTTATATATACCAAAATAACAACAGACAAGATAGCAAATCTTATTATTACTATATGTGCCTTTTCCCTTCAGGGTGTAAACGATCGTGGCTCTCCATAACGTCTCACCCAACTTGGCTAAGACAATAAACTACATCCAACAGCAAGGCCTCTTCTTATCAGGAGGTTTTGAGGAGCCATAGAACTACCTGTTAATTACTGATGTTCCTAGATCCATCCTGAACCGGTCGTGGTAGCACCTGTTAGGGTCTCAGCACTGGGCAAATAGTTGCCCCGCCCACCACCACCACCAAAACTGGGGTCAAAACACTATGAATGTGTAAAAATAGGTTTTAATACCAGCAACACATTTTTGTAAAAGGTTATTAGCAGCAATGAATTTTTGAACAAAATATTGTTACCAGCAATAAATTTTTGAAAAAAAGCAATATTACCAGCAATAAAAAATGTCGGCATTAAATAACCCATTGATGTTGATATGCTGTAAAACAAAATAAACTAAACCAATCTAAACAAAAGAATACATATTCTATTCATACGAATCTATCCTAAAATTGTTGTCGGCATTAAATAGACCATTGAGGTTGAAATGCCGTAAAACAAACTAGACCAAACCAATCTAAACCAAAGATTACATATTCTCTTCATACGAATCTATCCTAAAAATATTGTCGGCATTAATTAACCCATTGAGGTTGATATGCCGTAAAAAAAATAAACTAAACCAATCTAAACCAAAGAATACATATTCTATTCATACGAATCTATCCTAAAAATATTGTCGGCATTAAATAGACCATTGAGGTTGAAATGCCGTAAAACAAACTAGACCAAGCCAAGACCAGCTTCGTACCTTTTGTCGTTTTTACTATCCCTCTTATGTTCACACTCGCTTGGCATATTACTCTATGGTTCTCTCTGTCACTCGAGTTTGAACATCAATTCCTGCAAACCCTCTTTACCTCATTATCTGTCCAAAAAGCTCAACTGTATCTTTCAAGTTCTAATACAAGTGTCCTTTTTGTTCCCATTTCCTTGAAATATTTATCGTTCATGGTTTTCTCAGATACCTTTGTTAGTACATCAATTCCCCGGGATACGACAGTCCCGACCTTCGATGTTCTGACTTACACGGAAAATCGCGTTACGACATATTCTATCGTATGACGATAACTCCCTGTATCACATTTCTGTTGTCTGAATGTTACTCTTCAGCTATGCGGGAATTCGTTCACTGCCATAGAGGAAGATTGATATTGCATAGCAGTTCAGTAGTGTTTTCTTTCTATTTTTAATGATATTTACTTTTTTTCTTCTTACACAAATGAAAAAAATATTTATACTGTTTACACGTGAAGAAGTAGACGCTACTGAAAAAATATTCTGATGCCCAAAACAAAACAAACGATTTAGTTCCTGGACGTGTCATGGTTTCTAGGTACACATCATTAGGGATTCTTTTACTGTTTGGGAATCTAACGCAAGAACAACCAACTTGGATCTGCTCATGCGAAAAGCACGGCGAAGGTGAAGCCAACCATCTTAAAATCTTTGTCTTTTTGCCTTGTTGATAGTAATGGCAAAACTAAAACTATCTATCTCTGTTAACATCTATCTATCTATCTATCTATCTATCTATCTATCTATCTATCTATCTATCCTAGTTTCTTCATTATCTATCTATCTATCTTTTTGGTTGCATTTCAATATCTTTGGCCCTTCTCTCTCTCTCTCTCTCTCTCTCTCTCTCTCTCTTTCTCTTTCTCTGTCTTTCCGTCTCTCTTCTTATATATGTATATAGTATAGCTGACCACTAGTATTCGAGGCTACCCGTCTACTAAGGTGGCTAAGCGATCAATATTGCAGACGTTTGCTCAGGCGCATTTGTATTTATTCAACACCCACAGAGTTTACAAGTGGTTTATACTGCAGCTATGCTTAGCAGATCTTAGTTACAGTTTCTGGGAAAGAGCGTGTTACCTAGCGTGACCAACAATTTAAACAAGACACAATGGCATATGACTTCGTGCTGGCACAGCTATCGAAGGTATCCAAGGATTCCGCCTATATCTATCACATTTAAAACCCTATATTTATTCCAGTACCTCTCTGTCGTGCTTTTACTTTCGGGCAGAGTTTCGGGAAAACTGGGTCGGTGGCAGCTGAAAAAATTGCTGCAGTGCACGAGAATGTGGCCGAAAATCCAGACCCCTCTATTTGTCATCGCCCGCAGGAATTGAACCTCTCCACAACAATATTACCTCGAATTTTGTCAAAAGAGTTGTCTCTGTACACTTACAAAATTCAATTGAGACAAGAACTGAAATCTGCTGACCACTTGGAGCACCTTTTATATGAATGAACTTTCTTTTCAAACTCCTCACCAATATTTTTTCTCAGCAAACGATCTGTTTCAAACAGCACTGCCACCCGTGCATTTCCAATTATGTCAGGTATATTCAAGGCGTCTTTCGAGGTAGAAAGCGTCTCCGAAATAGTTGTCAACTACATAAAAAGAGGGTTTCAAGCGCCATATAGTACTTTTCTTTGATTTGCCCTGACAGGTCTTGCTACCTTTGTATTTTCACCTGCGCTGATGTAATGTTCTCATTTCAAGGTAACGCCCTTGAGCACAACTCTAATATTAGGGTGTTTACATTTATATGATGTCGGTAAAATTATAGAAATAAGAAGACAAACCTCCGTCTTCTTAATCGATATTTTTAATAAAATCTTTAAAATTTATTTTTATTATTATTTTAAAAATTATTATTATTATTATTATTATTATTATTATTATTATTATTATTACCACTACTGCTACTACTACGACTACTACTATTATTATTATTGTCAGATTAAAATTATTATTATTTTAAAATTATTAATTTAGTTAAAATTATTATTAAAGTTATTTTTTTAAATTATTAGATTAATTAAAATTAGTTTATTATTATTATTTTTAAAATTATCATTATTTAAAAAATTAATATTATTATTAGTTTAAAATTATTATTAATTTAAAATTATTATTATTATTATTATTAATTTAAAATTATTAATATTTTAAAAATTATTATTATTAGTTGAAAAATTATTATCATTATTTTAAAAATCATTATTATTATTATTAGTAGTAGTAGTAGTTTAAAAATGATTATTATTTTTAAAATTATTATTAGTTTAAAAATTATTGCTATTATCTTCATCATCACATATTTCGATTTCTGCTAAGTTCACATGACATACCAAGCCTGCGGGAAGACTAAAGGCAGGTCGTGGTGTGTTTTTATTGCTATATTTCATGATTTGTTTATCTAACTCCCATAACATCACTAGCGTCACATGGACAAAGTTCTTCTTAGTGTGTGGGCTGTACTTATCACGACATTGTTTTGTATTTATCTTAAGCTCGGATTTCCAGGGATTTTTTCCATGTGCTGTTATGGTCCTTTTTTATCATTCCAAGCGCACCTGCTATCACTGGTACTATTCTTGTTTACAATTTCCACATTTTTTTCTATTTCAATTTCCAGGTCTTTATGTTTCGATAGTTTTTCAAATTCCTTGCTTGCTAGGTTGCAGCCCGCTGGGCAAACAATATCAATTAGTAGGCAAGTTTGTTTTTGTTTTTTTCTTTTCTTTTCGGTCTTTGACAATTACGTCCAGCCTATTCGCTTCAGTCTTTCCGTCTGTAAAAATGGTGTAATCCCAGAGAATTGTGATGTCTTTTATTTCTAGAACCGGTTATCTTCATACCAGTGTTCGTTAACCTATTTTCCAACGTGTTTGCACATTGTCCAGTGTAAATATTGTCCCACTCTATCGTGACGAGTTTTATATTCATTTGGCGCAAGTACAGAACATCATGAGATTAAATGGTCTATCGTTTCCTGATATTTGTCACAGAGCCTGCATTTGGATCCACACTATTATGCATGATATTTGTCTGAAAGTTCCTAATGAAAAGACATTGATCTTGCGCTGCAAGAATAAAGCCTTCCGTTTCAGCCTTTAACACAGATGCTCGTAGCCATTGATGAGTATTAACTTTATCAACATCGGCTTTATTAGCCTCGTTCTGGATATTGGCTATGCAGAGGCTTGCTTTGTTAGCGTTGTTTCATCTGTTCAAGAACTTTATCTGACTTTCTTTGTCATAATTTTTGGCTGCAACAGTTGGTTCTTGGGTTCTGTTTTGGTTTTCTATAGAATCTACTAAATGTAAATCTCGTTTCTATTTTCAACCTTCTTTCTTGGCTAAATATTTTTTTCTTTCTGTTTTCGTGTTTTTTGACTAATTGTGTCATCCAGTCTTTCGTTGTTTCTATGTATTTTAGTAAGCCAATACTTATTGTCTTTTATGGCAATTCTAACTGAACAAGATCTCTTCAACTCTCTTTACCGGTGTTTGTATAGACTGTCAGCATTGGCCTTTGGGTGATGTATGTTACGCTTAGATAGAAGCTTTCTTGTCTTAGAATCCATTCGTCTGATATCATTTAAAGTCCAGTTCAAAATGTTGAAAATATATTAAATCACTGGGCTGGCGAGGCTATCAATGCTCCTAATTCTGTTTTGAGAATTCAGTTCAGTTCTCAATATTTGTCGCGCCCTTCTATAGTACACTTTTCTATCATTTTTTTTATGAATTCTTTCACCCTCATTTACATCAAGATACTTATAAGCTTCTTCTTCCTCTAAATCTTTGTTACCCTAGGGTCGAAGCTAATAGAGAAGGTTTGTTGTAGTGATCTTCGTAAAATTGTAGCTTTAGCACATGTATCCATTGTCCTTTCTAGCACACAACTTTAAGTCATCCATGTAAGATAGATGACTTAATTTCTTTTGAGATATATAACCATATTCCGTCCTGTTAAATTCGCTGATTAATACTATTATGGATATACAAAACAGTAATGGAGGAAAAGAGTCATTTTGAAATATTCCTCTGTTGATCTTTATTTCGCCAGACTTAGAGATTGGTCTTCAGGAAAATATTTACTTTTCTTAAAATGGGATTGCAAACTGATATCACGCTAAAAGCCTTTCGATTCAATTAATAGTAACTCCAGGGTGACAATTTATACAAATTTTAGTATTTAGAATATCATAATTTTCAAAAGTGAAGGCCATTCAAAAAAAATAAAAATGAATAAAAATTAAAATTAACAGCAATCGTCTGCTTAGAGATATTCATATTTATTGAAATAACATGAATACATCCTTATTGCTCACGCAGTTTCTTTTTTCAAAGTTTTTTTCAGAAATAATTATATTTTTTTATTAAAAATGTCTTCCCCACATTTATTTCAAAATGAATAACGGCGGAAAACCAACGTGGATCTAATTATTTCTTTATCAAGTCATGGGCCACAATTTTTCATCCATACAAATTACGTTTTACAACGATATAGTCATTACTTAGCATATTCACCTATTAAGTACTAGTCAAACTCTCAAAATATTTGTTTATATAAAAGATTCTAATTTTCGTAATAAGCTTCGATAAGTTTAACACGTTGTTTGATTTTTTAAACTTTCCATGGTTGAAATTGCCAAAGACTTAAGTTGTTAAATCTGAACGGAAAACAAAGAAAATATTAGACGTTTAAACTTAATTCACATTTAAATTCGGTCCAAGTTATTAGAACATCCTTTATAAATAATCCTGCCATTATTTCAGGAACTTTGCTAATAAAACAGATGTAAGTTTTTAAAACCTGATCTGTATTACGATTTATTAATCTTTTTTTTTCTTTTTTTCTTTCAAAAATTTAATGAAATCTAGGTTGCCCATAATAAGCCTTATTATCTCATCTTTCAGCTATTGAATTGTTGTTGGTTTGTTGTCATAGACCTTACTTTTGAGATGACCCCAAAGGAAGAAATCTAAAGGCCTCAAGTTGCACGATCATGGTGGCCAATTTACTTCGCTGTTTTGAGAGATGATCCGACCTGAGAACTTCTCAATGCATTTCTGTTTGAACGTCCATTTTTGTAATAGGCTTCAATAACTTTAACACGTTGTTTGATTGTTAATCTTTCCATGGCTGAAATTGCCAAAAACTTAAGTTGTTAAATCTGAAAGAAAAAGAAAAAAAATCATTAGACGATGAAACTTAATTCACAATTTAAAATCCGTCCAAATTATTGGAACACCCTATAGATAAATTTTATATAAACCGATAATAAAAATATATATTTGAATGTTTGTCTCTGTTAAAATTTTTAAATATTTTGATTTTTTTCATGTTTATCTTGAAAATCTTTAAAGGAAATTTCATTTATAAGATTTACGTGAAGGGTTCTTTTCCATATCGGCAAACTTTATTTGATGAAATTGGTGACGACGCGTGGTACCGTGTGGTTATTTGAAAACTTCAAGTTCCAGAAATGCGGTATAATATCGAATATTATTATTATTATTATTATTATTATTATTATTATTATTTTCTTTGATTTCTGGCGTTTACACATTTCTTTCCGGGTCCCGCTTAGGACCTAAGGTTAGAAATGGCGTCATGACATTTTTTAACTGACAAAAAAAAAAAAAAAAATTACATAGATAAAGCCCTGGTAAAAAGGTGTGTCAG
>CAHIKZ030002203.1:220000-245000 GCA_903632075.3 Acanthosepion pharaonis
TTTTAATAACTACAAGCTGTAGAAGGTCTTTTTTTAAAATCTGCAAGTACTTTCAACTGTACATACAGTCATCCTCAGGCATGGAAATTATTTTGTTTTTTGGTAAAATCCAGGTAGCATCAGAGACGAAAAAATTAAATGCGAATTGAAATATGTTGTTTTTTTTTGTTTTTTTTTTTTTTTAAACTTTATTATTAATGGATACAAACTAAGGTTAAATTTTTTTGAAAATTTAAGGAGTACGTTTTTTACTAATATGGTAATTTGAGTATTTTTTGTTGTAGGAGTTTATCAGTTAATGTGGCATGAACTAAATTGTTCAATAAATAGAGTAATGTCTCAGTTGTTATCACGAAAATTTGCTCGTCGGATCAGTTGTTTTAAATCAAATATATTGTGTAGTTCAATGTATATTACAAATGTAATATGAATTGAACTGCACCATATATATTTATTTTATATATATATATATATATATATATATATATATATATATATATATATATATATGTATAAACGTAACGAGCGTCTAGTCAGATCTTCGTGTATTAGATTATACCGGTGTAACAACAAAATGTCCAAATCGTGTAACAGTATAAGTGTCCTATATATATATATATATATATATATATATATATATATATATAATAACAGGCTCTTTTTAGTAATGAACAATTATTGCACACTGATTCGAGGCAAAGAGCCAAGAAGGAATATTTTCTACTAGGTACATCGGAAAGTTACTATACTGATCCTTGGCAGTTTTGCCAATTCATACGTAAGTATCCCTTGTAATATTCGACGGGTTCTACTCTGTCCCTTCAGAGTGTGGATGTTAATGGCTCTCTACAGCTTCCTCTTGCTTGTAGTTCTAATTAGATTTTGCATCTTTACTATACCGACAAGTATTATGCATGTGAATACCCAAAGTATGGTACATGCACAGAGCAGAATAATGGGAGATAAATGAAACATAGAATCCTTGGGGTCTTTGAGATTCAAGCGGATCGTCTAAAGAAGACCTGACGATCAGATCGATAATCGATAATCTTAAACAAAACGAAGTAAACACGGAATTCGCCGTCCCAACATAAAAACTGTGGCTTCCCTCTGTCTTTGCTACAAGGTAACTGTGCTGACGAACTACTTTCACTGGTACCCCAACTGCATGAATTTAAGCGTGCTACTAGGTTGGCATATCAGTCCCATTCTTTCACTGTCGTAACGGTTAAATGTAGCCGTCTCTTCTACTCCAATAGCTTAATGTCTCGCACTTCCCATCTGTGGGACTCCCTTCCCCTTACTTGCTTCCCTGATAGCTCTAATCGTCAATTATTCAAAGGCAATGTCAATCGACATCTTCAGATGCCTTGATCTAATTCCCCGTCCTTCTCGTCATCCTTTCCTCTTTCAACCCTCTTTACTCTTTCTCTTACTCTCTGTAACCTCTTGCATGTTCTTATCTCGCACTTCCCGACAGTGGAACTCCCTTCCTTTTACTTGCTTTCCTGATAGCTATAATCTTCAAATATTCAAATGTAATGTCAATCGACATCTTCTAATACTTTGATCTTGATCCCCGTCCTTCTCTTTATCCTTTCCTCAAACACCCGTCCCTACTCTTTCTCTCACTCTGTGTAACCTCTTGCGTGCTAATGGTACCCTGCCTTGCCTGGGTTGATATGCTTATAAAAAAAAAACAAATAAAAAAAAGAAAGAAAGAAATCTGAAAAAGAAACTGAAGAGATTGAAACTACGCGTGACAGTCGTGCCAGTTGTTATCGGAGCACCTGAGACGGTCTCGAACATCCCAGGAAAAAAAGAGTGAATGTCCTGGAAATCAAGGGAAGGGTCGGGATGAATTCAGGTGGTATCGTTGGTGCAAAAACAGCTATAATGCCAAGAACAGTTCACAAGCATCGAAGAGGCTTGCTGTCACTTGATCCCGAGTCTAAGCCGCCAGTTTTAATATACAATGAGTGAATATTATGTTTAAAAAAAAAACTACACAAGATCTGAAGAAACTGTGTAATTTTGAAATTTTGTTGGAGTTGAAATGATTTATATTTGCGAAAAAAAAAAACACAACCTTACCTGCCTCAAACACCATCGACTGAAGAAACTGGACGATTAACGGCGGATTAGGATTATCCAGTTCACAGACATTTGTGACCTTGCCACGGACTAAGCGTCGACAATAACTAACGAGAAGGAAAGCTTTATTAAGTATCAAAGTGGCATTGGTAAGCAGCGTAGGCACTAGTACTGGTGATGTAGGCGAAGACTAACCAACTGGTGCGAATTATAAAATTGACGATGATTACTACTATCATTCACTCACTCGCTCGTTCATTCATTCATTCATTCATCCTGAGATTCATTCATTTACTGTTTGGTTCGTTCATTCATACATCCATTCGTCCTTCTTTCTCTCTCTTCACTTCCGCCTGTTACGTTTTTGTCACATGATCAGAATTGGTCGACAAAATAGCCAATAAGAGCACGCCGTTCACCAATCGGCTGGCTCCAATATCGATCAAGAAAACAGAGTAAATATTAAAACGTAAAACTAAGAACTATCAACAGTGAAGTAGCTTACGTGTTTGACTAATACTGAATCTCTTTACCGGTGTCTTTGCGTAAGCGTGTCTCATGCAAAATTGGGATTTTCTACTCGTCTCTAGATATCAATCAGTCTAAATCTTGCCCTATCTATCTATCTATCTATCTATCTATCTATCTATCTATCTCAGTTTGCTCATATAAATACTAACAAAGATTGTTCATATCTATCTATCTATCTATCTGACTGCCCTATCAGAGTTTATTCATATCAATGTAGCTATCCATCTATGTGTGTCAGTTTGCTCATATAAAAACTAACAATGATTTTTCATATCTATCTATCTATCTATCTATCTATCCTACATAACTCTCAGCGACTAACCAAATATTTAACTTAAGTTAGCTTCACGGAATTAACCCTTGCCGGCTCATTCAATGTTGAAATTAGTGCTTCGTTTTTATTTTCATTTTGGATTGTTCTATCATTTTATTTTAAAAGTCAGACCTAAATACATAGAAGCCTTGTATGAAAAATTTTAATCTTAGCCTGTCTACATTGCTTAACGTTAAGAATACTTGCATTATTCTTTTATGTTTCACACGCACACACACACACACATACATATATATCTATGAATAAAGACACAAGAAAAACTTATCTTAGCCGACGCCTATCGTACTTTGAGGGACTATATCCAGAGAAATGTAAGGATTTTATTTTGTGACAAGTATTTATATACAAGAATTGTGAAGTTTATCACCAACCAAGGAGGAATTAAAGAAAATTCCCCCCCTCTCTCTCTCTCTCAAAAAAAATGGCAACAGTGTGGGCATAACAGTAAAGGCAATACGCTCTTCTAAGTGAATAAAATGGAAACAGGGACACAGGAACACACGAAAAGAACAAGTCCCCCCTTTTATAATAAATCCGTCCCAATCCAAAATAACTGAAATAACAATGTACGTATATTCCTCCGTTTATAGAATTGCATCACCTCACGTCCATGAACTAACCTGACTTTTCCGCTAACCTGATGAATATTCATATGCACTCCTATACCAAAAACTTTGCAACATTTTTGCTCTTGTATATAAATACTTGTCACAAAATAAAATCCATACATTTGCTTTGATAAAGTCCCTCGGGGATGAATTGTTTGCACTAAAATAAGTTTTTCTTTATTTCTATTTTTTTTTTTTTTTTTTTTACAGATATACTCTCTCGGAATTTTATATATATATTATATATTTCGATCCTGACTTGAGGCTATCGGACGTTTAGTCACACTGAGGAGTTGTGATACAGCGAAACAGTACTGTCTATGAATAATATATATATATATATATATATATATATATATATATATATATATTACAATAAATCATTCATACAAGAAGTAGATTAGTAAAGTTAATGATATAAAATAGCGAAATTCTTTCGCAAAGAGAATTTTAAAGTTGCCTTAACCCACTAATCATCCGATGAATGTTATGATCCTTGTTTTTAATAACTACAAGCTGTATCAGGTCTTTTTTTTAAATCTGCAAGTACTTTCAACTGTACATACAGTCATCCTCAGGCATGGAAATTATTTTGTTTTTTGGTAAAATCCAGGTAGCATCAGTGACGAAAAAATTAAATGCCAACCGGAAATGGAAATGTGTTATTGTTTACGGGTAAAAAGTTTTGGAGCGTGCAGTCGTGCAGTCGCAAAGCTAAGGTTAAATTTTTTTTTAAGAGAGTGCGTTTTTTACTAATATGGTAATTTGAGAATTTTTTTGTAGAAGTTTCTCAGCCAATGTTGCATGAACTAAATTGTTCAATAAATAGAGTAATATCTCAGTTGTTATCCCAAAGTTTTGCATTTCGGATCAGTTCTTTTAAATCAAATCTATGGTGCAGTTCAATTTATATTATAAATGTTCGCCTGCTTGTGTGGCATAGTGCAGAGTCCTGTTGCCAGACATAGGATCTTCTAGCAGCCAACCTCTTGACCCAGGGCAGCACTACCACCCCAAGGCACTATTTAACCCATAGCTGGGTGGGGGAGAAGAGATGGATTCATAATTTTCCCAAGAGTATTTGCGCGTAAGTGAATATAACGAATTAAGCTGAAATTGAAACCCGGCTCTACAATTTCCAATTCTGTGCCGTTATCCATGACACCAGCCAAACGTACAAGCATATAACAGCTGATATTCCCAAGCGGTCACATATCTAGGTACTGACTTCGCTGATCGTACGAGAACAGGGGTTTTAAGGGGGAAAAGGCCGTAAAATCTATGTTTTATAATGAATTCAACAACATAAAACAAACATTAATTAACAATAATTTTTCTAACAACATAATTAATAAATCAATTGGACTAACATTAAAACATCGAAAGGTAATAATCTATATAAAAAAGACAGCAGATGTTTCTGTGCCTGTCCGTCTGTCTTTTCACTCGAGATCTACTAAACACTTTAGACCAAACTTGGCACAAAAATTGTACAATGTAAGAGATAGGTTCTTAGCGTAAAAAAAACTGATATTTTTTTTTAAATCAGTAATCGATAAAGACGGTCAATAATCGATAAATTCAACTTTTTTCCTCCGATTTTGTTCAAACTCGGTATGTAGGTTACTTACATCATGACAAGCTCAACAATACCTCATTTTTATTTCTACGCCACAACGTTTTGCGAAAAACAGTGAAAACCTGAAAATCGATTTCAACACAAATCTATTCCAATAAAAATCTTAAACTAAAAACTCTGTCAATTTTCAAGCAATCTAATACAAACTTCACTCAATTGTAGCCAACAATAAGTTGATGGTTTAACAGTCTTTTAACTTGATAATTGAATCCATCCATATAGTAAACAGACCCGCATAAATAGCGAAAAATGGCGATTTTTAAGTTTTTTATTTTTCGTTGATCTTTCAGTCAATTTTCATTAAACTTAACAATTGCTTTATAAATGTATCTTCTTTTATATCTCTGGTAGCACACTGGCAAATTGAATTTCAAAATCTCTAAAATAATTGAAGTGGGTCTTCATATTGCCTGTTTTCCTCCTTTCATGCCCTCGGCTAACTTCGATTAAATAAACACAGACTACTTCTGTTATATCAGTAACTGCATTAATTCAAAATGTTTTTAATGAAAGTACTTTAAAGTAATTGAAGATAGACTCTGTTACATCTAAACATGATGCTGTTTTTGCTCCATTCTAATTGCATGCCTTCTCTGATCAACCAGCTGGGTATGGCTGCTAGTAATGTATAAAAATCACCATTAAACTATTCTACATGGACTACAAGCTAGATGAAAAAAATACAAGAATTAATGCCTCGTTATATATCCCCTGACAAATAAATAAATAAAAACATCTCCAATGTACAACAAAAAAATGTCACTGAATTTTCTTACCCAGTTAGTGGATGTATCTCTAATAAAAATAATTCGAACCATACATACACTGATTACACAACCACTACATTATCGCGCCTAGTAACCTGCCATTGATCCGATAATAGTTTAATCTAATTGCATATAAACAACCGGCACAAGAAACCCGACAATTACTTATGAATAACGTAAAAATATATCAGATGAACTGTAAAAGCGACCACAAATACTAGAACAATTTAACATAAAAACAAACAACGCAACATTAGTAAAACGTTAAGAAGAGACTTACTAAACATACTTCATAGCTAAAAAAACGAAAAGAAAGACACACACTCAGGTAATTTCACTTATTTTTCCACATGTTGCAGGTTATTTAAAGTCAGAAATTATTTTAAGAGTGTAAGAAATTTTTGATAAATTGATTTTATTGCTAAAAGTCCTACTCAATAACCCATAGCTGAAGATAGATAGATAGATAGATAGATACTGAAATGCCAGAGACATTTCTTTGACTAATATACACTACAGCATAAGATCATATTTTTTCCAAGAGTATATGGATATAATGAACGCAACTGGAATTCGGCTCTACGATGTCCAATTCCGATCCGGTATTCATTATACCACCTGCACATCCATGCTTACAGCAGCTGGTATTCTTAAGCGGTCACCCAGACTCGACGTTGCTTAACTACAATGATCGTACGACAAGCGGTGTATCAATGTGATATGGCCGTAAGCTATACCTCTCGCACATCCAAGATTACAGTACTTGCTATCGCCCAGACGGTCCGTCTTCTATGTAATGACCAGGTTCGACTTGCTTAACTTCAGTGTCTGTACGAGAACCGGTGTTTCGAAACTGAAAGAAATAATGTTTATAACCGCGACTGTTATAAGACCTCCAGTGTTTGATGCATAAACGCGACTTGCACAATAAGCATCAGCCATTTCTGTGGAAATAAAAAAAAAAGAAATAGAGAAAGAAATCAAGGTATTACGAAGAGAGAGAGAGAGAGAGAGAGAGAGAGAGTGAGTGAGTGAGTGAGAGTGAGAGAGAGTGAGTGAGAGTGAGAGAGAGGGAGAGACCCATGTTTGGTTAGAAGACGACTGTGAAGGCCAAAAAGGCGGGAAATATGAGATTGCATCTTTAAAACAAAAATAATGCTAGAAATAAAGGAAATTGTGAAACAGAAAAATTTAGCTAAAATCACAACACATCACAAAGTATCAAACGGATAAAGTTCTTCAGACGTAACACGATCATCAAAGCAAATATGAAAAAAAAAATGTTACCGTGAAATTGGAAAAGAAAAAAAATCTCCCAACGGTAAGAAGAGTTTGAAGCACCATTTGGAGCAAGGAAATGACATTTAATGAAAAAGCTGAATGGATAAAAGAGAATAAAACTAAAACACAAAGATATCAAAATACAAACTTGAAATCACCACAGCAGAACTTAGAGTGGCTCTAAGAGGGTCGCATGAATGGAAATTACATGCCTATAGACAAAGTGCCAAACATTTGGCTCAATCAGTTACCCTATACACATGATGCCAAAAATTCTCTAAGAAATCATGAAAGAAGTAAAATAAGAGCTGACTGTAGGGTTGACATATCTTCTGACTGAAAAACACAAATGAAAAAACAAACAAGAGACATAAAACCCGCTAAACATTATATGCCTATTGCACGTTTTCCAACAATAAATACTGATGCCAATTCTAACAAAAAAGAACATTTATATTTATAGAAATCAAAAACATGGTTCCATTCAAATAGAAACGAGATAGTTGCTGTTATGATCCCAGTTCCTTGAACCACGGTGATGGTCCAAGGTTGGAACCAATGAAAGAATAACACGAACACAGGTATGGAATACAAAGATATATTACAACAGAAATATAATACAAAGAAGTCGAAGTATTAGTAATGACTATCAGATTTGGTAAGTGTGAACTATGTTGTTTCGACAAGTATCACTATTGTGGCACCATTTACGAGGCAGAGAAAGGAAAAGAAAGAAAAGAAGGCAGAAAGAAAGGCGAGACGAATCGTGGGTGATCAGCAGAACACACACACGGCTAAGAGACAATGAATATATTGATAAGTAACAAATGGCGAAAAGGGTGTCGTTACAATGACAGGGAAATTCTGAGTAAAAAAAAGAAAGGGAAAGAAAGAAAGAAACAGATGTGTTTTGATAACGGCTGTGTTATCTAGGAGTACGTAAACAAAACGGCTGGTCGGCTGGCCAGGGAAAAATTCAATTGAAAACGTTAATTTTGATAATTGACAAAACACAGGTGTATCTACAGGACTTTGGGTAAATATGAAAAATTAAAAGCCCCACAAAAACGTGTCCGGTGACCGAATTTTTTTCGACGAAACATTTTTGGCCTGCGATAATAAAATTATGTTATCAGAAATATGTACCGAAGGAAAATGAATGGGGACCCAGAAGTGTTTTTCTTCTTCCTTGGAGGCGACAGACTGACTGAAACTTTAGAGATATTTCTTTTTTTGAGGCCGTGTTAAGAAGACCACCCATTTTGATAATTAGCGATAAAATACCTGACAAAACCACGTGTAGAACAAGAGTTGTCATATTGTCCGTTTGCGGCTAGAAAAATGATAACGGCGATTAAAAGGAAGAAAAGGAAAGAGAAGAGATAATTTTTTTTTAGTTAAGCAAGATATTTTTTTCCCGAAACAAAGCCGCGGATTGTTCACGCCCGACTAAGACATCATTGGTCAAGTGGTGATCACGTGACGCACGAAGGAGGAGGAAAGATACCCGACTAAGACCTCATTGGTCGAGTGGTGATCACGTGACGCACGAAGGAGGCTGTCGACGCCTCATCCAGAGTATAAGTATGAGAAGCTGCTACGAAGAAGTGGGGAGGGCAGTTCACGCCCTCTGAAGTATGGTGAGAAAGTGGGAGGAGGAAAGGTTCCCAAAAATGGAAAAAAGTGGAAAATCCCTAACCAGAAATAAAAGAGGTGGATATGTATTTAGAATTATCGAGGAACCCCGACGCCGACAGACCCACCCCGGTTTTGGTCGGCGTCAATAAAAGCGAGGCCCCAACAGGCAGAAAGAAATCAGAGTTCGGGCTCCAGCGGAGAGTTGAGTTTCCAGAGTTGAAGCCGCCTCGCAGATAGCTGACCAAGATTCACGCAAATTCCGGACTCCTCTTCAACCCAAGAACAATTATTTTGAAGAGCGACTTAGATCCAGACCACCGAAATAAGCTTTTCTTTTTTTTTTCGACTTTCGTCCAAAGACACACCGAAAACACCAATTTCTTAGAGAGCAAACAACTTGAAGCGTTAAAATTTGCCTAACGGAAAACGACGTGTCACAATCCACAGAACGGGTCGGGAGATAGATGCAGTCCTATGTATCGAACAACTAGACATAAAAGTTTGTTACCTTTTTCTTTGATACTTTGAACTTTTGAGTTTTCATTTTATTTTCTTTTATGCATATTTGTGTAGTATCACCCCCGTTGAACTCAGTTTGCATTACGGCCCCAACCACTGTTTGATCTCGTCTGCCTAAGATCAATTCACAACGTGGGTAGGCGGACTGGAGATCAATGCAGTTATTTTGGTAACCAGGCGTTGGAAGCGAGTTGGGAACGACGAGGCTGATATCAAATCTAACCAGATTCCCACCCGAATCACCAAAAGGTTAGAACGTCACATTTGGGTGCCGCGACCGATACCAAGCCAGTTGGTCGTCACAGGACGAGACAACACGACTGACGCGACAGGCGGACGTCACGTTTGGAGCAGCGACACCCGAACGGAGCAGCGAGGAGCGAACAGCGTGGCGCCGCGGCGAGGACGTCCCAATTGGTGCTGTTTGGGGACGTATAATGGCGCCGTGGTAGATCAGGATAGAACGTTATTATGGCGCTGCGACCAGGGGGACGACGTTACACTATTCCAAGTCCTTAAACCAACTATAATTATTATTTTATTATATTGTGCAATCAACTTTATACCCTTAATGTTATTTATAATGTCAGGAATATTCATTATTATTTTTAGGTTTCCTTTATTTAGTACGCAAAATCGATTACTAATGTCCGATATAAAAAATTACGGAAAAAATATAAACAACATATATGAAATATAAGGCATAGATTTGTTTGTAGAATAAGACATTAATAACAGCGTGATTATAAAGGTTTTAAATATATAGCAAAAATCCGTATGAATTCTCAATATTAATCGATTGTTTTTGCAGTATTTTCAATAGACAAATTTATTAAAATCTGTGTTTCAATAAACGGCTGTATTAGATTCTGAAAAACAAAAAAAAAAAATTTTTTTGCTAATTGCAGATTTTTTCAAATTTTCGAAAAAACGTATTTTGTTAATTTTGAATCAGATTCAACTGAATCTGATGGAAATGGCCAGAAGAATCCCAAATTTTTATCATTATTAATATTATATCTTTAAAGCCATCGAATATTTATTATTTTACGATCTGTTTTCACGGTTTCCGGTCTTCTTCAAGGTGGTATGGTTTTCAACTGAACTTTCCAAATATTCTGCACACTGGGATCGACACTTCCATATTGAGATCTCATATATTTTAAAAAGCGAATGTTCTGAAACACACACACACACATATTCATATATATATATATATATATATATATATATAATATATATATATATTTAAATTATTCGACTATTAAAATAGTTATTTTAATATATTTTTATTATACGGTTTTTTTATAGGTATAAATAATTTATTAATGAGAGCATTTATATGCAATAAAATAACGTATAAAAAAAAATATATTAAAAAAATTGGTGTAAACATATATTCTCTTATAATATATTTTGTCATTTATGTACACGTTAAGATAGGCTTATATAGATATATCATTTAGAGAAAGATGGGAAATTTGTTCTTTAAAAAAGTTATTTTACTTCGCTATACTTTAGTCGTTAAAAAAATACGTCAGGGTAAATTTATATTTGTGTATCAATGTAGGTTGATTCATATTTTGAAAATAAACTATACGGAATTTTTCGTAATTTATGTAAATTTAATTGATAAATTTATTTAAATTTTTGTTTCTATAAAATTTTTTATACAACAGAAAATAAATACACATATATATATATATATATATATATATATATAAATATATATATATATATATATATGTTTCAGTTGTCATTGTTTGTTCAGTACTTTCCGTCTATTTATATTATTACATATTTGATCAACAAACCTTCTTTTATATATATTTTCATTCAGTAAGATTAAAAACCAATTATATTAAAATTACAAAATTTCCCAGAATTTTCCCTGGACATTTTTATGAAGACTGAATAAAAAGATTTAGTTGTTATTTATTTATATATTGGCCAATTCATTTTCCAAATATTTTTTTGAGATCAAAACACTATGAAAGTGTAAAAATTTTTTTAATTGTTGATTTATGTTAAAAAAAATTATTACCAGCATTTACTTTTTTTTTTAAATTATTATTATTTTTATAATTTTTTGAAAGAAAAAAAAAATTAGATACAAAATATATTTTTGAAAAATCTAATCTTAACAATGAAAATCTCGGCTTTGAAATGTGTGAAATTGAAGTTGGATGTAATATAAGACAAAATAAACTAAATCAAAGTAAAACCCTTTCATGTTTCTGTAAAATGGTTTTTAGTTTTATCTTTATTTTTCTGTGTTAAAAAACAAATCTTAAAGGAAATCAATTTGACATTTTTAAATGTATGCTATCTTTATAGAAAAAACAAACCAAGGAAACAATTTAGTGGAAGAACTTAATAAAAAAAATATATATATATATATATAAAAAAAAAATTAAAACCCTTCTAATGGAGATTGATCAATCCTATCAGTTTGAATATATATATATATATATATATATATATATATATATAAATTAGTTTGATAATAAAAATAACCTAGAACAAACTTGTTTCTTTTTTATGATATTTTTCCATTTTTAAGATAAGTTGTTGCAATAAATTTATTATAAATTTATAGATAACAGTTGTTTTGTTTTTTTAGTTCAATATTTCCTGACTTTCAACAGTTAAAAGAGGAAAGAACCGCCAAACCCTGTGTCGAAGTTCACCCTCCGCCAAAAAATTATGCCATCAAAGGAAAATAAAAAATTAAATTTATTTTTTTTTTTTTTTTTTTTTTTGTTCAAAGGTTTGAGATATTGATGAAATTATATTTTCAAAAAAAAAAAAGGCAGTCTTTCTATTATTTATAATGTCTTTTAAAAAATATATTTTTATCTATATCTGTATTTGACATATATAAAAATGTTATAACTTGTCCTAGCAAAAATGGATTAAAGTTCAAAAATTATTTGAATATGTTTTATTGTTTTTGTTATTTTATAAACACAAATATTCAAGTAAATTTCTGTTTTTTTTTTAAATGTTGTTAATAATGTTTATTATAAACAGAGAATTTTCCACTTTAAATATTTATAATGAATAAAAATTATCGTATAACAATAAAATATATTAAAATAAAAATATGTTAAAGAATATGATATGAACTAAATATAGATATAATGATTTGAAAATATATCTTTTTTAAGATTATTCTTTTTTTTTTTTTTGTTTCCCAAATCAAAAAAAAAAAAGAAAAAATTAAAGAAAGAAAATTAAAAAAGAAAGAAATATCATCATTTGAGAAATGAAAATAAATAAGAAATGAGAAATAAATATTTTTAAAAAAAAAAAAAAAAAAAAGGATAAAAATCATTCCACTTTTGTATTAGTCATACCCAACTTTATAAAATGTAGAAAAGTATATAAATAAATTTATAATTAATGAATGGAACATAAGAGACATATACAAACTATAGATAGATAGATGAATGAATAGATAGATAGATAGATAAAAAAAATGCGGCCAGAGTGAGATAGAGAGGATTAGAAATAGATAGATAGATAGATACATAGAATAAATAGATAGATAGGTGATGATAGATAGATAGATATCCATAGATAGATGATAGATAGAGAAATTAGAATTAGATACCCTAGCTAATTACCGTCCTATTAGATAGTATAGATAGATAGATAGATAGATAGGTTTAGTTAATTAGACATCCCATAGATAGATAGATAGATAGATAGATAGATAGATAGGATTAGAATGATTTAGATAGATAGATAGATAGATATTAAAAACCGTATTTACCAAGGACTACTAAATGAGGATGTGTTATTGACGTAAGAGGAGGTAAATATTCATTTATATGAGGATATGTTAGGGCATTGTTAATGCCTTTTTATTTCTTTTCTTAAAATTTATTATTGATCGGGGTCAATGTCTGAGGAGTACAATCATTCCTGTCAAACCATTTGGGGAAGTTCTGCATGATTCTCCTCCAGTTCTAAAAAAGATGAATACGAAGAGAATGGGGATCCATCCTTGGCCCCACTTTTTTTTTTTTTTATCATCAATGGTTTGAACTGACGCCATAGATTTTCAGAACAACAAATGGAAAAACAATTTGTTTGTAGAAAAAACCAAATTTCATATGTATCATTGAAATACTAATTGAAATGGACCACCAATCGCTTTTGTTTTATGAAGGCATGAATTGAGGTTTCAGAATCTCCTGTTCGAAAACTAAATTATTTTTATTAACCACCATAGAGATCCTTTTGCTTTCCCCATTAAAAAAAGGCTTCTTGAGAGCAACACAGTCGTCTGCTCGGTCTCAAATTGACTGGCCTGAAATGAGATGGAATAAAATACATTGAGGCAATGAGAGTGAATGTCGCAGGAAAGTTGGCTTTGGTTGTGCTGCCAGGAAATTTTTCTCCCCAGAATTACCTTCAAATATATGCAACCATACATAAATATGCATGAGAGTATTGATGCCTTATATGTTCTGGAACCTCCTGTATTCCTCAAAGTTCTTGACAAGATCCAGATCTATTTATGTTTAATATAATTATATATGATCTGGCGTCTCGTCTATAGTCACTCTCTCTCACAGATTCGACGTCGCCTCTCTCTGTTTTTTCTACAAATACTTTCATGGTAATTGCTCCGATGAGCTGCTTTCACTGGTTCCCAGACTCCATGAATTCAAGCGCCCTACGAGGCTTGGCATCCCGCTCCCACCCTTACACTATAGAAATTTTTAAATGTAGTCGTCTCTTCTACTCCAATAGCTTCATACCTCGCACCTCTCGCCTGTGGGAACACCCTTCCCAATTACTGTTTCCCTGAGAGCTATAATCTCCAACTATTCAAATGTAATGTCAATCGACATCTCCAGTTACCTTGATCTGCCCCACTATCCTTCTCCTCATCCTATCTTCTATCACTCCCCATCTGCTCTTGCTCCAAATCTTCTGCAACCCCCTGCATCCTAGTGGCTTCACGCCTTGCTCGGGGCGCAATGCTTAAAATATATATATATATATATATATATATATATATATAGTTTTAAAAATGACGGAGCGCATAATTTTTCTTTAAAATGGAGCTTTTTCGTCCAACATTTTTTAAGAAGGATTCGTTGGGAAAAACAAACATTATCATGAACGGGGAAACTGAAAAAGTATGTGGAGGCCAAATAGGAGGTCACGACTAAAATAAAGGTGTGGCGGGAGAAGGAGAACTTTCTTCTTTCTCTGTGTCTCATGGGTGGGCCTTAAGTACAATTATTATGGCAACCTATCTAAGAGAAGGAAAATTTTAAATTTCAAACCAAGAAGAAAACTATGCGATACCACTCCAGTATATTTCCTATGTAATCATGACAATTTCCAAATAATAAAGAAAAGGAATGTGTGGAGCGCCATGATTTCCTACGACACGGCATTAAAAAATAGTTTTCGAGTAGCCTTTGACTCTAATAGCTGATGAGAAAAGTTCTGTTTTATACTCATTGGGAGCTTATTTACGTCGATTTATTGTTTGTTTTTTTTCGTCCTAATAATAAATTTATTTGAGTTGTGGATCCTTATTACCCACCCCCCTGCTATCATGCACTTTTTTCTTTCGCCGTTTATAAAAAGTTTTGTATATTTCTTTTTCCTGAACAAGTTATCTAATATCAGTCCTCCTACATGGCAATGAATGTTGACAAATCTCCTCACAGATGAAAAAAAATAATTGAAGCAAAAGAAATGTGGCTCTACAGAAGGATACTGAGAATATCATGGGCTGAACATGTAAACAATGACGAGATTTTAGAGAAAATGGATACAAAAAGGATGCTTATACTTCAGTGAACGTATGACAAATAATGAAGAAAGAGTGCTTGGAGAATTTGACACTCACGGGACATACTGAAGGCAAAAGGAGCATTATATGCCCAAGAAATTTCAACTGTCTCTTTCTGATTTTATGTGTTTTTGTTCCCATTTTCCTTAAAACGTACTTGTTTCTAAGATGCTCTGCCCATAGCATTCTCAACGTCCTTCTGTAGAACCACATTTTCGTTGTGTCAAATCACTTCATCTGTGTGGAAATTGTCCACCATTCAATGCCATATAGGAAAACTGATTTGACATAACAGTTCAGAACTCTTTTCTCTGTTTCTAACGAAATGTTCCTATCAGTATCTTAATGATAGTAATTTCCTGTGATTTGCATTGAACCTTTTTAGGATTATTAAGATTAAATTTGCTACGGTTTATGAATAAGGTTAATTTTTTTTATCAAAAGTCAAAAGGTGATCAAAACTCATAGACTGTAGGTAGAATATATTTTTGATCATATGTATTTCCATTATTATTATTATTATTATTATTATTATTAGGAGTATCGTACTTGTAAAATATGACGAAATTATTTTTCGTATGGATCGGCACAGCAAAGAATCAGAGTATCTTCATGTTCTGTCTTGGATCAAAATATTACTCCTAAGTTGTCCAACTAGAGTCAGAGAACATTCTTGGCTTTCCCGATGGGGATATATTCTTCCTGCACTGTTTACGCGACTCAGGACGAGTCTTGATACAGCACGAGGCAAGTATAATCCCGGTTATTTCGATCCTGTGGCAACAATAAAGTCATTACACCAAACAGGGAAAGACGAAGTATTCTGATGTCTGTCTGTCACTAGTTGCGGGGGAATTCTGCAATTTGTCATTTTGGTCAGATGTACGCTTATGGAGAGAGAACATTCAGTAGTTATTAGTTTAGTTCTTCCTTTCGCTGTTAGGCGTCGCGTGGAGACACAGTCGTCTGTCAGCGGCAAGGCGAGTGGCCTGAAGGAGAGATATCTCATGGGATCTGAGAGTGTCTGCCACTGAGTCGCTCCAGCGTCTTCTTGGTCTGCCCCTCGCTCTCCAGCCAGATTACCTGAAGGTGTATGCTGGTTGGTTGATAGTGAGGTGTTCGAACCTCTTGATCCTCTGTCGTTCGATGTGTTTTATGATTGGTATTGCTTCCTCTATATCTCTTATTGCTTCATTCCTGATCTTGTCTCGCCTGGTCTTGTTCACTGCTTTCCTCGGGCATTCCATCTCACAAATGATCAGTTTCATTTCAAGGGATTTTGTTAGGGGCCATGCCTGGCACTGGTATGTCAGCGTTGGTAGAAAAATGGCGCGGATGAGATTTGCCTTGGTGCTCATGGAAATGTTAGGATATAGCGGCAATATTCCATTTTTTGGTCTGATCTGATTTCTGTGAAGATCGAAAATAACGGGAGGTGTCTTGTACACTCTGGAGGGGCACAAGGAACCCAGTATTTTCCCAGTATCTTAATAATGGATTCTACAATAAGCCTCAGTAGGGGTGTTTTGCGACTCAACGAATACTCGTTGTCACTTTCGTAATGCGCGTTTTAGTAGAGACTTTGTAATCGCAGATACAACTCTAGTAACGCCATTGAACAATACTGGTGTCAGACGTCTTCGTATAGCACTCGCACTAATAGTACTTGATAATACTCGCTCGAATACTAACCACCGAATAGTAATCTGTATAGTGATCATTATAGAGAAATAGTATAGAGAAATAGTGTAGTGAATAGTATAAAGAATAGTGATCTGTATAGTAATAGAGGATAGAGTAGAAATAGTGATCACTTAGACTCCACACTAATTCCCATATATGCATTTCCTTTACCATCACGTGATCTCAGTCTGTCAGTTATGTGCCATGCGTGATAAACGCTTAGAAGATTATGTATCTTTCGATATATGACTGACGAGGCAATTTTTTTTCCCGCGTTAGGTTGATTAGTATAGAAAATAGTGTAGAAATAGGGAATAGTATAGAGAATAGCGAGGCGTATAGTAATAGAATATAGACTAGAAACAGGTGATAATATTTATTGTACAATATGTACAATATGTGGCACAAGGCCGAAAAGGCGGAATGGGGAAAAAAGGACGGTCTTCTTCTGTCTTAACATTAAACTTAGCTAGCCGCAAACACTGGCCCAAACATACAAACAAAAACAACTCATTCTTACTTACGATTCTTACTCATCCACCATAATGCCTCAGAAACTCTATGAAGTTCTTAGTCCCCATATATACAATTCATTGTCTGTGGAGGGGAGGGGAATAAAATAATAATTAAAAAATTTAAAAAAAAACAATGAGCATTTACAAATATTTAAAAAACAATATACAAGGAACTAAACAAAATTTTTGTTAGTAATAAAGCCCCCCCCAGCCCTAACTGTGGCATTAACATCAGTTCACTGGACGAAATCAATGCGGGGCTTTAAAATAAATATAAAACATGCATACATCCTAAGCACTCACTCAAACACACACGCATTCAAACAGTAAAACAGTTACGAAAATCACACCCGAAACGAAAGACGCCCCACACTGACCAGAGAACTGACATCACTATCCACCTAAAGATGGGAGGGATGGGGAATTAAACCAAATGGAAAAAAAAATAGGGACAAAAATAAAAGGGGCCAATGAGCATACATACCCTAGCTAAGTTTACAAAAGAGAAAAAACTAAAACAAAAAACAACCTACACTAAACTATTAAGGGGAGGGTTGCCAATGTTTAACTCAGCAAACGCAATACCCTCCTAACCGGCATCAAAATGACACTCTAAGTCAGCACCAACTAGAAAAAGTGATAATATTTATTGTACAATATGTACAAATGTGGCACAAGGCCGAAAAATGGGAATGGGGAAAAGGATGATCTTCTGTCTTAACATTAAACTTAGCTAGCCGCAAACACTAGCGCAAACATACAAACAATATTCCTTTCACCAAAACAACTCATTCTTACTTACCATTCTTACCTCAACCACCATAATGCCTCAGAAACTCTATGAAGTTCTAACTAGTCCCCATATATACAATACATTGCCTGTAGGGGGAGGGGAAGAAAATAACAATTAAAAATCTAAAAATACCCCCAATGAATATTTACAAATGTGTACAAAACTATATACAAGAAACTAAACAAAATTTGTTAGTAAAAGAAAAACCCACTAATCCCTAACTGTGGCATTAACATCAGTTCACTGGATGAAATCAATGCGGGGATTTAAAAAATATAAACCCTCCATACATCCCAACCACTCATTCAAACACACACACAATCAAACACAAAAATCGTTACGAAAGACACACCCGAAAGGAAAGACGCCGCGCATCCATCAAACAACTGATATCACTATCCACCTAAAGATGGAAGGGACGAGGAATTAAACCAAAAGAAAAAAAAATAGATACAAAAATAAAAGGGTTCAATGAGCATACATACCCTAGCTAAGTTTACTAAAGAGAAAAAACTAAAACAAAAAATGACCTACACTAAACTATTAAGGGAAGGGTTGCCAATGTTTAACCTAGAAAACGCAACATCCTCCTAACCGGCATCAAAATGACACTCTAAGTCAAAACCAACTAGAAAAAAGTGATCAATTAGACGTCATGCTTCTTTCTATTTATGCATTTCTTTTATGGTTACGTGATCTACTTAATTCAATAATGGGATCGCCATTTTGCTCACTGGCGATTTACTCAAACTCAAGTGCCGGTAGCAACACTTCACTCTTATATTACAGGATGCAACCAGTCTGCTAAGTGATGAATAAAAATTACTCTTTTGTTTCTGAGGTATTGAAAGTTACAAACAAGCCTTTCCTCCTCCGCCCCCCTGGGCTAGGTCAGGGGAGAGATCTTCTGTAAGGCTTTGATCAAGATTTGGTGGACACTTTCATAAATAGTGGTATCACCTGCATAGATATTTACTAACAATCTGAGAATGTTCTTAGAAAGATCGTTCATATAATGCAGAAAGTAGGTAAGACAGAAAATAGAGCCTTGGAGAAAACCACTATTCATCCTATGGGCTTCATTAACGATAAAATACTATCAGGGTCTTGGCTGATTTAGGAAGAATTTGATAATTGTATCGACATTTCCACAGCTATCATAACTGGAGAGTTACGGTCTCTGCCTCGAATCAAAGTGCTTCTCCCCAACACTAAAGAATAGAGCACGTTTGAATACATTCTTGAAGAAAAAATATTACCAGCAATAAAAAAAAATTGTCAGGATTAAAAAAACCTATTGTGGTTGACATGCCGTAAAACAAACCAAACCAAACCAAAAGACTTCTCGTCATTAAATAACTCATTGCGGTTGATATGACGTAAAACAAACCAAACCACACCAAACGAAAAACTTGTCAGCATTATATAACACATTGTGGTTGATATGCCGTAAAAAAAAAAAAAAAACTAAAAATCTTGTTGGCATTAAATAACCAATTGCGGTTGGTATGCTGTAAAACAAACGAAACCAAACCAAACCGACCAAAAAACATGTTAGTATTATATAACCCATTGCAGTTGATATGCTGTAAAACAAACAAACCAAACCAAATCAAACCAAAAATCTTGCCGGCATTAAATAACCCATTACTGCTGATATGCCGTCAAGCACACCAAACCAAACCAAAAATCTTGTCGGCGTTAATTAACCCATTGAGGTTGATATGCCGTAAAACAAACCAAATACCTGGTTCTTGCGAAGAAACGTTCTTACCACGGGGAATACGTAAAGAATGAGGACGTTCAACCCTGTCGATGTTTACAAGGCGGGTCTTGACTCTAGAGGTCTGAGATTGTGGCACAAAAGAATGGAGCTCGTTTGAATATTTGCTATGGAAATAGCGATAAGCTTACGTGTGTGTGTGTGTGGCAGGAAAAAACAAACGCTGACAGTAACCAACAATACCGCTTTTTAGATTAAGCTTTTTTTTTCTTACTATTATTATTTAGAGTGGCCTCCCCTTGTTTCATTACTCTCTTCTTTGAGAGAGCTATTTCTGTTTACTGGGACTATAAAAGGACACTATACGCGAACCTTATATTCTTAGTTGAATAAAACTTTCTTAAAGCTGCCACCTGCATACTTTTGTCATTACAATTTTATTACTCGTTTTACTCCCTCTTGTTTACGTATAAATTGACAATTCTCCCTAAAATGAAAGAATCCATGTACTCTGGCTCGAATCAAAGTGCTGCTCCCCGACACGTCTGCCTAATATCATCACGCTATTACTCAGCCTTTGGGCTGGGATCAAAATGTAGTATCTGTTTTTCTCTTTTGTCATGTTCCCGTATATGAGAGACATCGACGCTATATTTCTGCTTTCGGAAAATTGGCGGTTTGCAATAAGGTGATCTTTGTCCCGGGGATTCTAATCCTGCGGCAGTACCTGATCCATTGCACCACAAATTAATAAATAATGCCTCGTAGTCGCTCAGCTTTCAGGCTGAGATCCAAAAACAACAGCAACGCCTCTTTAGAGGAGCTAGGAACTTTCAAGGAGGAGGGGGGGCTGTGTTCCGGGGAGATAGGTGGACCGATATAATTTTAACAGTGGAATAAGATTATTTAAACCTTTGAAATATTTTATATACGCTTTTGTTTATATAGAAAGCTAATACTGATTATTCAACAAAATCTTCCAAGCCGATATATTTACATTTCACGGTGTATTTCAAATATTTATTTGCAATATGTGTATCGAGCAAAAACCTGAATACCTAAGTTCAACACCTTCGATCTTGGACAAATTTTTAACCACTACTTGAAGGAGAATTGTTTTTCAGGTCTATAGAAAGTGTCAACTGTATGGCCCGTCACTAAGGAGGCAAGTGAATGCTTATCCCGATCACAATATCGCCACACTAACTTCCTTAGTGTCATCAGCAAACAACTTAAGTCTATTATAAGCATTAAATTTGTTCATCACCTCAAAAGAAACAACTTCCTGAACGACAAACAATATGCATTTTGCTCCTCTATGTCCACTGCTGATGTCCAAATGGCCATTACACACAAAAGCAGCGAAGAACTTAATAAACTAATGAAAGTAATCGCCTTAGATATTTCAAAGGAATTTGACAGTTTCTGACATAGGGAGTTGATAACCAACTCTCCAGCCATGTCGACGCACGCACCCATCCCACACACAAAACAAGACCCTCCCGAGATATAATTTTAACAATGGAATAAGATTATTATAAATTTCTATACTACACCTTGTCAAAAGCCTTCGAGATATCCAAGGCGATCGCCCTCGTGATGCATTTATTATCGAGTGCTTTAATAATTCTTTGGAGGGTGCTGTGATATTAAAGAGATTTGTTCGCGATTGATTTTCCAGTGAAAGCCATTAGATACGACGAACGTAAAAGCTTAATGAATAATAATACTAATACTACTACTACTACTATACTACTACTACTACTACTAATAATAATAATAATAATAATAATAATAATAATAATAATTAATAAATAAATAAATTGTCGAGGTGCCTGGCGGTCGCGCTATGGCTAGTAAGCTCTTCTCGTGGATCATTACTCCTCAATTGAATGCAGTTTTCCGAATGTCAATATAACACTTTTCTTTTCCAGCCATTCTAAATATTTCGGGCGAGGTCCTGGTGTCTACTTGCTTTCATTTATTACTTGTCTTTTCATCACTATTTTGGTTCCTTTTCTATCTGCCATTACTGCTACATTAGCTATCTGAAAGAATTTTCGACGCTTCTCGATCATGAATATATCTTGGTCTTCAATGAGACGATATGCGCCGTCTTTGAATTTACAGATGCCCACTCCATAATTCTATAGGCGTATTCAAATGGTTTGCGTGCATCTACAGTATAAATACATGGTTAATAAAGGTATACGTGCATTTTTAAACTGAAAGATATCCGGAAAAGAAAGAAAGAAAGAAAGAATAAGAGTAAGAACGAAAGAAAGAAAGAATAACAGAGAGAAATGTAGCAAATCGTGAGAAATAATAAAAAAGAAAGAAAGAAAGAAAAGAAAGAAAAATGGCGATAAAAACCATTCACTACTTGTATTAGTCTACCCATACTTGTAAAAGCATGAAAGTATATTAAATGGATTTATAGATAATGAACGGACATAGACAGACCTGCATAGACTGAGATAGATAGATAGATAGATAGATAGATAGATAGATAGATAGAGAGAGAGAGAGAGAGATATTAGAATGAAATAGATAGATAGATAGATAGATAGATAGATAGATAGATAGATAGATACTAGAATGAGATAGATCGATAGATATTACAATTAAATAGATAATTAGAATGAAATAGATAGGTATTAGAATAAGATAGATAGATAGATAGATAGATAGATAGATAGAATGAAACAGATAGATATTAGAATGAGATAGATAGATAGATAGATAGATAGATAGATAGATAGATAGATAGATAGATAGAATGAAACAGATAGATATTAGAATGAGATAGATAGATAGATAGATAGATAGATAGATAGATAGATAGATAGATAGATAGATAGATAGATAGATATTAACACATTTGAATAGATTTATCAATTTGAAAGATGAACAAATAAAAATGGGTCGAATGTTTAAAAGCAAGTTCTGATCAGATAAACAGACAGACAGGCAGAGATGCACCGGCAAAGACAGTGGGATCCTTACGAATAAAAATAGACAAAAACTAGTATAGACGGATGATTTTCATAAATAGCTGGAGAGACATAGAGACTCAGTCAGATTTTATCCTGCAAAGTCTTTAGAATAAAATTGGTACTAATCCACGAGTGCTGGTAACATTTTCAGGTTATATTCACATTTATATAGAGTGCCCACTAAAAAAAGCGGTAAATTGAGAAAGAAATTTTTTTAGCTATCAGGATTCATGCAAAACTGAACAATCCTCGAAATGTTTGCTTGCATGTTCAACACAAAGTTTTAAGCGTGGTATCCAGGAGGCATTAAGTTAGCAGATAGTGTCAAGAGGAATTTCATTCTAAGCTTCAGTTCCACTTCAGTAGCGACGATGTCACGATGACGGTTTTGCAAGTGAGTTAGGAGTGTACTACAGATACAGTAATCCATATGATTCAGATTTGTGTTTTTAAAGGGCTACTAAGATGGACCAATTAGATGTGACGTATTTTCTTAAAGAATAAAATTGAGGCTTTTTTGTTGGGTAACCTGTATAATTAATATAGCAAGTAAATATGGGATTTTATTATACAGCTCGATAAAGCATAGAAATGAACACAATATGGGAACCAGTAATAAGGAGTGCCAAAGAAAAGAGACAATAAAAACAAAAATTGCAATATGATCTCTGGTAAAAATATGTAATGATAACAGCAAAAATTGCAATATGAGCATTGGTAAAAAATGTCTGCTGAAGACATTAGGTTTATAATATAGACAGACACTAAAGGGTGATAAATATGGCGACAAAGATGAGGACAATAGTCCGAATAATGTAAATAATGTACATAATACCTCATCTCAGAAATATAGACAGATACTGAAGGGTGATAAATATGGCTACAAAAATGAGGACAATAGTTAGAATAATGTAAATAGTGTACATAATACCTCATCTCAAAAATATAGACAGATATTGAAGGGTGATGAATATGGCGACAAAGATGAGGACAATAGTCCGAATAGTGTAAATAGTGTACATAATACCTCATCTCAGAAATATAGACAGGTACTGAAAGGTGATAAATATGGCTACAAAGATGAGGACGATAGTCCGAACAATGTAAATAGTGTGCATAATACCTCATCTCAAAAATATAGACAGATACGGAAGGGTGATAAATATGGTGACAAAGATGAGGACAATAGTCCGAATAATGTAAATAATGTACATAATACCTCATCTCAGAAATATAGACAGATACTGAAGGGTGATGAATATGGCTACAAAGATGAAGACAGTAGTCCGAATAATGTAAATAGTGTACATAATACCTCATCTCTGAAATATAGACAGATACTGAAGGGTGATGAATATGGCGACAAAGATGAGGACAATAGTCCGAATAGTGTAAATAGTGTACATAATACCTCATCTCAGAAATATAGACAGATACTGAAGGGTGATAAATATGGCTACAAAGATGAGGACAATAGTCCGAATAATGTAAATAATGTACATAATACCTCATCTCTGAAATATAGACAGATACTGAAGGGTGATAAACATGGCGACAAAGATGAGGATAATAGTCTGAATAATGTAAATAGTGTACATAATACCTCATCTCAGAAATATAGACAGATACTGAAGGGTGATAAATATGGCTACAAAGATGAGGACAATAGTCCGAATAATGTAAATAATGTACATAATACCTCATCTCTGAAATATAGACAGATACTGAAGGGTGATAAACATGGCGACAAAGATGAGGACAATAGTCTGAATAATGTAAATAGTGTACATAATATTTCATCTCTGAAATATAGACAGATATTGAAGTGAGATCATAAAAAAATAAAAAAAACTAACTTTATAATATCATAGAAAGAAATCTGAGAAAACTTTAATGTGCAATAAGCAAGAAAATGATTTTTACCAATAAGAAAATATTTCAAAAAGTGATTGTCATCAATGTAAAGAGGCTAAAAATGTATCATTGTCTAATGATATGAAAGCAGTCAAACTACCTCTTTTAGGAAAACATCAAAAAGAAAAACGTGTAAGTTGG
>CAHIKZ030002203.1:252500-267500 GCA_903632075.3 Acanthosepion pharaonis
TATCTATCTATCTATCTATCTCAGCCAATTCTTATCTATCTATCTATCTATCTATCTATCTATCTATCTATCTATCTCTTTCTCCATATATATATATATGAAAATGAATAACCTTCCGACCCTTTTTAAAATGATTACTTTTCTCTATATCCACAGAAATTAATATTACGAATATACAAGCTCCGTAAATTTCAAAATTATTTATTCCAAAATTCGTTTCAGGATGAAACAGAACTTGCTATTTTAATTTAATTTAATTTAATTTAATTTCTATAAATGAAATTGAAGTTTTTAGCTTCTGTTTTTGAAACATGAGAACTCTTATGTAGCGATGGAATCATATTTAAAATAAATAATTATAGACTCTACTGTTGAATTGAGCACCGTTTTTTAAAAATAAAAAAATACTAAAGAATTTGAATTATTAACCTAAAGGTTCTTTCCTATTTTTCTACACACACACACACACACACACACACACACACACGCACACACACATATATATATATATAAATTAAAAGTTCGATCTATGAAGGTTACATCCACCCATCAGGAGATTTGACAGCAAAATTGAATTTATTTTCAGAAATCATTTTTAAATCACTTTTATATCAATTCACCCCAACCAGGGCAACAAAGCCACTAAGACGCAAGCATATACTGAGAGTGAAAGAAAGCGAGAATGGAATAAAAGAACAGGATCCAAAAAAACAGAAAAAGACGATTGATACTGACACATGAAAGACGTTAACTTATTTGAATTTTCTCAGTTATATTGTATTCGAAAATATTTATGAATATCGAACATAGGGTACAAATGCCTGTTTTATTTTGAACTCGCTGAAGTACCCAGAAATTCCTGTGATGTTATCCCCAGATCCCGTTCTCACATCCTTTCTTCGGTTATCCGAAAGCAACAATTCAAAGTAAGTATCACTGAAAGGTGTTTTGTGCGTTCTCAAAGAATACCAGACCGCCGACCCTAAGAATTTTGGAGGAAATGCCAATAAGTTATAAATACCCAAATCGTAAAACGACTTACTTAATAACTTGCAAATCGTTTATCCGAAAGCAACAATTCAAAATAACTATCACTGAAAAGGTCTCTTGTGCGTTCTCAGAGAATACCAAACCGCCGACCCTAAGAATTTTGGAGAAAATGCCAATAAGTTATGAATACCAAAATCGTAAAGCGGCTTAGGTAATAACATTAACACAATTTTTAAGACATTTTTTATATTTATACGTTTTTTTATAGATAAAAATAATTGTCGGATTTTGTCCATTTCATAATGTATGACGTCATTTGTTTACATTTGGATACGCATTAAGCAGATATGAATGAATGAGAGAAAATCATGAAGAACTGTGTTTAAACACGGTAAAATCGACCTTGCTAACCTAACTCTCCTCTGTGGCCCAATCGGTTAAGACACGTCCGGCTATATGACGGTTGCGTATAGGATACAGGTTCGATTCCTGTCGGAGGAGGCATATTTTCTATGAAAATTTCTCGGACATTCAGGCCGGTAAATGTTGTTTAATACTATTTATTATAAACAGAGTATTTACTTCAATATTTGTATCTATAAAAAGAACGTATAAACACAAAAAAATGTCTGAAATAATTGTCGGACTTTGTCCATTTCATAATGTCATACAAAGTAAGTATTACTGAAAAGGGCTTTTGTGTGTTCTCAGAAAATACCAAACCGTCACCTCGAGGAATTTTGGAAGAAATACCAATAACTTATAGATACCAAAATCGTAAAGAGCCTTACGTAATAACAGACAAATCGTTTACCCGAAAGAAACCATTCAAACTAAGTACCTCTTCAAATGGAATAACATTTAGATTAATAAAAGATTTACAACACTGTCAAATCGTATAGCTAAATCATAAAAACCTGATGATTGGGAGTTTCATATCAAGTTTGCAGAGTTTCTTTATAAACAACATTTTTGGTCTTTCCGTGTGGATTATAAATAAAGAAATGATTGAGATTGCCGACTCTTGAACATCCCTCATGAATTTGGCCATGGGAGAAAACGGTTCTGCAAAGGCCTACCACATCTAAGTACTAATCCTGAGCTTTGATTACAAAACTCACTTTCACCGGGAATTGCAGCTACTTGAACTGCAAAGGCAACTCCGAGGGAATAAGTGGAATTTTAGGAATAAATGAAGCCTCACCGCTTTCTTTGCCAGTTAGAGTTGTCGCCTCTAAGACAGTTGGCATCATCTTAATTGTATGTGGTGCGCAAAGATTCGGCGGATACAGATTCCTTAGCAGCATCACTGGTGCTCCAATGTTGAAGTGCAAGTTGTGAGGTGGTACCCTTGCTGGTGTTAGGTTATTCAAAAATTCAATTGGATAATTCACAGCTTCATCGGCGTTTAGTACAGCGTCAATGTAATTATAGCTACGATGCTCACCTGGCAACTGGTCCAGAAGGTTGATGTTCAAATCATCAACTGCCACATTCTTTAGTGTTTTCGGCCAGTTGTGGTCTGTAAACAGATTCCTCAGGTTAGGAAACACCCTAGGCATTAGTTCCTTTAAGTCCGATACCATATGTCCAAAATGCAAACTGGCCCGGCTATCCTGCTCACCAACCAAATTGGTATTATCAACATCCAACAGTTATTTAGAAAAAGTAACAACTTTCTCATCACCACTGAGCTACGCTCTCATGCAGGCTGGGAGTCTCAGCATTTTCACACTACTCCACAGGTAGGAAGGCTTTATACTAGCGTTTACCACATCGGCTCTTGTCCCTTTCGACATCGCTGGATGGGTTTGTCTAAAGTCTCCCGCAAGCAAGTGTGTTGCGTCTAAGATCCTGAAGTACCATGTCAAGAGCCTGAAAGGAACGTTTATGGCTCATTGTCGCTTCATCCTAAATGATCAACCAATTTGCAGTCACTGAGGAGATTGCATTTTATAGAACCACGACTGATGTTGCAGGTTGCCTTCTCTTTGTTGAACAGGTCCAAAGAGAGTTTGAGGCAAAAATGAGCTGGGCCGTTACCGCTTAGCGAGGTTGCAGCTACCCACATAATGCCATTTATAGAGAATATATGTTTTAATTTAGCACATTTGAAATCGTTCCAGAAGTAGGTCATGATAAATGTCTTGCAAGTTCCACCTTGGTCCTCAAGGATGAATAGAGATCATATTTTCACCTTCAATGCTCGGTGTTATAAACACCTAGTTGGGCCCTCATCAGTTTCTGTTTGTTATCAGCTATATACGCCGTCATTTACCCGGTGCCATAGCTAATCTCCCGGATACTTAATTCCTGAGATTGTTTGCTGCCTGCTTTTTAATATATAGGCCAAATGTCACTAAATTTTGGCCTCCCCATAGCTTGCGCTTGGGTGTCCAGATCAACTAATTGTAAATGGCATCATTGAACGTGACAGTTTCGGCAAAGGTTTGCATTTTAATGTCCTCTGCGATGCTGCTTTTGTGGGTTGCCCAAAGCTTGAGAGTCTCACCCAAGCCACATTTCATCATGATGGAAAATAGCTGGTGATTTAGTGATCTGATGACTGCTGCCTCCTCCAATGTCTGGTCCCAGTGGGCATCGTTCTACAGTAGTCCATGTTTGGCAGAGGCTTCTCTGTAGGTCATACAGACATCTTCATTATATCTTCGCAGGTCACAGAATGATCTAAGGCCTCTGACACTGTGCAGCAGCAGACACATAAAGAAGCACTCCTGTACACCCGCTCGATGGTTGCGCTTCTGAAGACAGCATTTTCTTCCCAGAGTCTAAATGAATTCATTTGATAAAAAAATCTATGGATGTCAATATTGAATGGAGTGAAAGATTTAAAAAATAATACTTTATTAAGTTTTTGATTTCAGTTTTGCTTTTCGTCGCGAGTGGAACTGATATCACCTAATTAAACCGTCGTAATTAAAAGTAAAACTTAACGGGTAAGAGTAGGTAAGTCATACCGATTTACGACGTTTGGATTTTGAAGAAGGATGTTTATTTCCACAGCTAGATTTTTTTTACACAGACGGTATATAGCATGAAAGTGTCAGGTTGTTATTCCACAAACAACAAGAATAACCACGACAACGATATGCCTTTTTAGGGGTAGATTGAAAAATGATCTTCGGAAAAATTCTATTCGCAAATAAGCTCAATTTAAATATCGTTTTACGTTTAAATGACCGAATGAATCGGGCCAATTTCTTTGTATTTAATAAATTAGAATTTTAATTGAAGGAGGAATTTACTCGACCGTCTGTAATAATTGCCACAAAAATACATAGGAGAAACCTCAAGGAATCTAAATAAAAGATTATATGAACACAAAAGGGACATTTTTCAAAACAATATGTCAAATGCGTTGGTTGGCCAATCAAGGGAAAGGAAAGAACAAAAAAAGAAAACAAGAAAAAGACCTAAAGGAAAACACCTACCTACTCAATCAGATAAAGTGCTTAACGCCCAGATTAACTAAAGAGAGCAAAAAACGCTTCACAACATTAACGCCTAGTAAAGAATGGCCCGAGTCGCAATACCAGTTTCACGCTCAAGCGATCTTCAGACAACTTGAAAGAAATAGGGCCAAATTTATGTAACCCATGACCGTAATCCATATCTTAAAGTAGAACGTGAAAAATGTTAAAATAATTTTATTTTTAAACCTTTGGATAAATTCCAAAATATAAATATATATATATATATATATATATATATATATATATATATATATATATATATATATATTTGGAGTTTATCTAAAAAATAAAAAAAATTACACACACACACACATATATATATATATATATATGTATGTATTTAAAAATTATACACACACACACACACATATATATACACACACGCATACACATACACACATATATATAAAAATAAAAATTACACACATATATATATATAAATTATAAAATTGAATACACACATACTAAACACAAACACACACATACACACATATATATATATATATATATATATATATATATATATATATATATATATATATATATATATATATAGGTAACTATACTCGTTTCGAAAATCCTCGAATTTTTGATTTGCCAATAATCAAATCAATCTCGAGGAAAAAAAAGGTTTAAAAAAAAAGAAAGAGCTACAAACATGAAAGTCTGTCGAAAAAAATCGCACAGATGCAGGTTTGAAGCCCAAAAAAAAACCCGACACGAGTAAACAACTAACTAACAAAAGAGCTCAATACAACCGTAGAGCAGACCTAGATACACCTAGTGAGCCAGAATATCCATGTGAACGGACATAAACACATACGCCGATGAATTCTAGTTGTAATCCATTTTTTTTTAAAATAAACCAGTTTGTCTGATGACCGCAAAAGCGATATATATATATATATATATATATATATATATATATAGTGGTACTCGTTTGCAAAACTTCAGATAGCTCAACTTGCACAAGAACAAATCGGTACCCGAGGAAAAATGGGGAATAAAAAAAAGAAAGAACCAAGAACATTAAACCAAGGCTAAAACAAGCGTCCAAAAAAAAAAACAAAAAAAAACACAAAACGAGTAAAAAGACAACTACGTAAAGTGCTCAATCCATGAAGTCGAGGAAAATCTAAGGAGCCAGGCAAGCCTACCTATATAAAGAAAAGTAAAATTACAAAGACGATGTCGATTTTTATGTGCAGGTCAGAGGTCACTTTCAGCATGATAATGGTCTCCCATATAATGCCCGTGTTATTCAATATGCTTTTCAAGATAGATGGCTACATACTTAGTTGGCACGATCGCCAGACCTTTCACCTATTGAGCATACATAAGACATAATGGACGAAGCCTGGATCGTTCACTTAGCTCACCTGACGTACCTTGACGTAATACCTGAACAAATGCGTGGAATAATGAATCGCAGAATAGAATATAAAATCGACAAGTGATTTCTGTTTCGTATTTTTCGAACTAACTTCCTCGTGAAAGGCATGAATCAATTTCCCCTACTTTGCCGGAAGGAAAAACGGAGTGTCCTTTCTGTTTCGTTTATTCCGTACTAAATACCTTGTGAAAGGCATGAATCAATTTCCCCTACTTTGCCGGAAGTAAAATCGGTAAGTCCTTTCTGATTGGTTTATTCGTTCAAAAATACCTTATAAAAGGCATGAAACTATTTCCCTTACTTTGCCGGAAGTAAAATAGATAAATCCTTTCTCTTTCGTTTACTTCGTACTAAATACCTAATAAAAGGCATGAAACTATTTCCCTTACTTTGCCGGAAGTAAAATCGGTAAGTCCTTTCTGTTTCGTTTATTCGTACGAAATACCTAATAAAAGGCATGAAACTATTTTCCCTAATTTGCCGGAGTAAAATCGGTAAGTCGTTTCTGTTTCGTTTACTTCGTACAAAATACCTTATTAAAGGCATGAAACTATTTCCCCTAATTTGCCGGAAGTAAAATCGGTAAGTCCTTTCACGTTTACTTTGTAATAAATACCTTGTGAAAGGCATGAAACTATTTCCCTTACTTTGCCGGAAGTAAATGATGTTGAAAGACCCGAAACTCCCTGATGAACCAAATCAAAACATCACTGACAACCCCCCTCAGGCGCCTACTTAAGAGCGTATTTTTGAATTATGAAATTATTTAAAGCGGCCCAGGCTTTATCTATGCGAATTTTCACATCCTTTTCAGTAGAATTTATCTCGCTTCCAAGGTATGCAATTGATTCGATAGATTTTATTGTTCCACCTGAGGCAGTTTGTACTGAGCCTTGTTGTTTGAAGCTTATGAATTCAGTTTTAGAGGCAATGACGTAGTGTCCGACATCATTAGCAACATTTTCTAGATTATGTAGGAGTACTGTGGCATTGGTAATGATGGCTGCAATGGTAACTAGGTCATCAGCATAGTCAATATCTGTCAATTTTTTTGCAGGATATCTACTGGTTTTGGTGATAAAGTAAAACATATATGTAGGAAGTTCCCAATACGTAATCAAGGGCAATGACAAAGGGAACAGGTTCAAAGGTATCACCCTAGAGAACTCCTGGTTTGCTGTAGAAGTTAGTTTCTCCGTCTGGAAATCTAACCAAAGATTTGATATTTTTGTATAGCCTAACTATGGATGGCAGCTACTGTTTCAGAAATGGGATACCATATGCCAGAAGCATCTTCTCCATTTTCCCCTATATACAGAATCGATGTCTCTATAGAACGCTATTAAAAGTAAGACGGCCTATAGACTCTTTGACCTGATGGGCTTAATAATCTGCTGAATAGTCAGGAATTGTCAAACGATTGATGTATTTTTTGAAAGCCATTTTGATTTTTCGGAGAATCTTCTCCACTTCTGGCGGTATTGTGTTGAGAAACATTGAATTGTATATTTTTACTGTAATGGACGTGAGTGTTATTTCGCTATAATTATTTTCTCGGTCCTAGATCTTTCTTTGGGAGAGGAAGTATGCAGGCTTCTGTCACTTTTTTTATGAGTTGTACATTACACAGTGTGTTCCGAAAGTCTTGTCACCCCTGCATAATATAATTTTCTATTTCAGATGGGTGAGATGAGCCCCTGCAGTTTGAAATAGAGACTCCTTGCAAGTGTATGGACGCATGATCGTGTGCATTCTGGCAAGAGCATGAAGGATGGGCGACATGAATTCAGTGCAAGATTCGGTAAACCAGCTCCTCCGAAGAGGACGGTACTGCAATGTGAACATACACTCTTTCTCACAGGATTAATTAAAGACAAATAGAGGACAGGACGAACCTCAACGCGAATGGACACGTGTGAAGAGGTGTAAACATCTGTGTTACGATCGCGTAAGAAGTCATTACGAAAACGGTCTTCTATTGTCCTCATTACCTTTTGGTAGGGAGCGGCAAGACTTTCGGATCACCTTGTATATGGCATTGCAGAATTGGAGTAGGATATCATTGAAAATCCGGAATCTTCCAAATCCCCTGCAGGAATGTTACCAAATCCCGCTGCTTTTCTAATATTGGTTTCTTTTAAAACCATTTCAAGTTCTGCATCTGTAAAGCTTCCATGTTCAATATCAAGAGGAAGTTCAATGATTTGCTCGACTTTAGTATTTAAAATGTCAGACATATTTCCTAAGCGACTTTTTGAAATGTTCTGGCCATTTATTCGGTCTTTCAGTCTGACCTTTAACTTGGATTTGATTGTTTATTTTCTGCCACTGAACTCGTAAACAGTTTTCCAAGCAAGAATAGATTGTTTCTCCGTAACAGCAGAGTTGATAAGTTGAATTTCTACTGGATGTAATCAGCTTGTTTATCTTCATAAGAGTTCTTGAATTTATTGAAGTGTTGGATAGGTTTCAAGATTTTACGGCGGCTTTTTTTCTTTCCCATTAACCTTTTGGTTTATTTAATTCCCGATGAGTTTGCTGGTAACGTTTATGTTTCAAGAGTATAACGTCTGCCGCAGCCTTTTCATAAAAAGTGATAAAATTATTGTATGTTGTATTAGGAGATCGTTCCTCGGCTACGGCTTGTAGTGTTTCAAACTTACACCTGACAGCAATGGTGTACTGGTCTTTGAGGTGACTGTTTTTAGAAGAAACCAATGTAGAAAGGCAGTCTGTTTTCTCTTACTGGTTCTAAGGTTAAGTCGGATAGCGGAAAAGACATTCTGATGGTCTGTAGATACTCCTTCAAATGTGTTGAAGGCTTGGCATTTCATTACACTGTTTCTCACTTTCTTGTTTATTAAGATGTGATACAATTTGGTCTTTGTCCCGTTGGCATATGTGTATCGCCATTGTTTAGAGCTCTTCTGTTGAAATTTGATGGTTTGGCATACAAGATTATTTTCCTGTACAAAGTCTTCGAGGAAGATCAGATTTCTCTTAGAGGACGCATTATATGCAAATTTGTGTACGTCACTGACAGCAACCTGAGCATTCATATCCCCACCAGTAACCAGAAAGTTATGGAATGGGACTATTTTGATAAGAGAGGCATTGATAAAAAAAAAAAAACATGCGCCGCCTTTTCTTCGTCGCACGAGTTTGTTGAAACGAGGAAATTATGGTCATTATCGGGTTGTCGTTGAAGCTATGATGATTCTAGCTTCTGTTTCGACGGGTCGTTTTTAATTCGTTCACTTCGTACTAATTTCCTTGCGAAAGGCATGAATCCATTCCCCCCACCCCCAGTCAGCGGGAAATAAAATCGGTGAGCCACTTTCTCTTCATTCATTTGTACTAATTCCCTTGGTAAAGGCATGAACTTATTACTTCCTACTTGCCGGAAGTAAAATCTGCGAGAAATTTCTCTTTCATAACATTCGTACTAATTCCCTTTTGAAAGGCATGAATCAATTTCCCCCTGTTTGCCAGAAGTCAGATCGACGAGACATTTCCCTTTCATCCCGTTTGTAATAATTCCATTAAAAAAGGCATGAATCGATTTTTCCTTGCTTGCATTTAAGTAAAATCGTACTAATTCCCTTACGAAAGGCATGAGTCCATTTCCCCCAGTTTGCCGGAATTAAAATCAACGACCTGTTTCCCTTTCGTCAACATCGTAATAATTTACTTGCGAAAGGCATGAATCCAATTTCTTCTGTCTACGGTTTAAAGAGCAAGGAACAAATAGAATCTATTATCTTTAATAGAAGCCAGTGTAGGAGATTTAAAAAAAAAATGACTTCAAGCTTGTCTTCGCAATGCGGTGGGGGGGGTCCTACATGTATTGACCTTTTGAGGTTTTAGATTATTCATGGGAAATTATGCTCCCCGACAACAAAAACCCGAGGAAGGCTGTTTGGAGATTTCGTGTCACACTGTGCACCATAACGCTGTCATAATTTCTTTCTAAAAAAATGTGACGAGTTCTCCACAAGCCGTGACCTCTATAAATAAACCATGCGTGGGCCGTCTCGATGTTCTTTTCTAAGCAGAATTGGTGGTCCCTCACATGTCGAAATTGACGTATATACACACACACACACACACACACACACACATATATATATATATATATATATATATATATATATATATATACAATATTAATAGAAAGAACGTTAACATATAATATTTAGATATATAAGAACGTTAACATATATATATATATATATATATATATATATATATATTATATATATATATATATATATATATATATATATTACAGAGAAACAAGAATTGGCAATCAATAACTCATGACATCAGTCTTATGAATTGATGCACAGCAAAAATTTACAGTCAGTTCAATTTTGACTCTCTTTTATCTTTTATAAATACCATTACTTACATTTTTGGATGAACTGAAAAATACAGATGAACTGTGATAGATAGATAGATAGATAGATAGATAGATAGATAGATAGATAGATAGATAGATAGATGTTAACAGACTGAGATAGATAGATAGATAGATAGATAGATAGATAGATAGATAGATAGATAGATAGATGTTAACACTGAGATAGATAGATAGATGTGAATAGACTGAGATAGATAGATAGATAGATAGATAGATAGATAGATAGATGTGAACAGACTGAGATAGATAGATAGATAGATAGATAGATAGATAGATGTGAACAGACTGAAATAACTAGGATCATCAGTTCAGTTTCAACCAATTCTGGCTTCGTCAAGGTCATCTCGCAGCCAAGCTTTTCTTCTTTTCTCTTAAAATTGTTGTTGCATATTATTCAATATTCAATATTCAATATTCAATAGAATTTCATTCCCTTACGTTATTCCTTTCCTGATTGCTTATATACACTCTGTGATAAGTTAAAATTCTTTGACATTAAAAATGAAGAAAATACATAACAAACGTTCTTTCTGTTTCCGATTGTCGTGCGTTGAAATTATTCCAGAATAAAAACCTGGAATTCAGTCAAACCCTGCCCCGCTTTCCATAACATTCACTCAATGACTCTCTCTCTCTCTCTCTCTCTCTCTCTCTCATTCTCACTCTCTCTCTCTTTCTCTCTCTCTCTCTCTCTCTCACACACACACACACACACACACACACACACTCACTCACTCACTCTCTCTTTCTTTCGCACATATAGACACACAAACTTTAAATAGATAACATGAGAAAAGTATATTTGGGGACAAACTAAAATTGTTATGAACAGATAAAAACAAAAATATAGACAGAGAAAGAGAGACAAATTGAAAGATGAAGCGTGATTAGTGCATAAAATATCAACAAAGAAAGAAAGAAAGAAAGAAAGAAAGAAAGAACAGGATAGAATAGCAACAAAGAAAGAAAAAAGAAAGAAAGAAAGAAAGAACGGGATATCAATAAAAATATGTACGAATCATAATCTCTCTCTATATATATATATATATATATATATATATATATATATATATATATATATATATAGGTATGGATAGGATGTCCCAAGACATTTACTTTTAAAATAGCAATAAATGCAATGATATTTATTGACTTGTAAACAAGATTAATGGTTAAAATTATTAAGTATTACATGAAATTAAATGATTTGGATCTGAAAATATTCAAGATGCTATAGGAAGTCAAAAAGTGAGTACAAATTGAGCAGCCTGTAGATAGATAGATAGATAGATAGATAGATAGATAGATAGATAGGTAATGACAAAAGTAAGAATCATATGAAATGTCTCATATATATATATATATATATATATATATATATATATATAGTTTATGCAAAACTAGGTAATCCGCATGGGTAGACCCAAGGAGGATGATATCCGGAGAGCTCAAAGTAAAATTCAGAGCCGATATGTTTGAATAAAAGTGGTCTGTTTTTTTATTATATATATATATATATATATATATATATATATATATATATATATATATATATATATATATATATATATATATAAACTTATATAAAAGCACTTTTTTATAGCTCCTTTAATTTTTATTAAAAATATATATATATATATATATATATATATATATGACAAGTATATAAAAAGATACTAAAATATTACTGCTTTCCTGAAAAAAAAAAAATTCTGTGTTTCATTTGTGATACTGAGGTCTCACAATCCTCAAGAACAAAATACTCAATTCTGTATTTTGACGTATAAATTCGATATTAGCACACACGCACTCACTCACTCCACACACACACATATATATATATATATATATATGTGTGTGTGTGTAAATATTGCATTCAAACGTTAACGTCATATTCACCTTGAAATGCTGATCGTACACTGCCTATATCCATAAATTCTGTTTCCAACATACATCTAATTTGAACAGTATATATATGCATACATACATATATATATATATATATATATATATATATATATATAAATGTTGTTTTATCTATCCACTATCAGTTTCTCACTCTCTCTCTCTCCCTCTCTCTCTCTCTGTTTACATGTCACATTCTCTCTGTATATATATATATATATATATATATGTATGCATGTATAGTCAATAAATTAATAAAAGTTCAATAAATTTGTACACAAATAGTAGACATAGCAAAACATTTAATTTTGAATTGAATTGGTAACAAGAAATTGTACATCCTGATAAAACTTCATTAACACGAAAGAAAGAAAGAAAAAAAGAAAGAAAGAATGAAAGAATGAAAGGAGGGTGGGTGTAATAAAGAAAGAATAAAAGAAGAAACAAAGGAAAGTAAGAACGAAAAAAGGAAGGAAGGAAAAAAGAAAAGAAAGAGATTGATATTTATAAAGAAGTCGAAGACATGATGACAGACAGAAAGACCGACAGACAGGCAGGCGCAGCCAAGCGAACGAAGGCCAAAACTAAGCGAAATCGGTCACTCCAACCAAGAATACAATTTACTGCAACTGCTATCAATTTCTGCCGCTGCACATTATTGCAGATGCTGCAACTATGCATCAATTTTATGCAGCTGCACGCAAAACACCCACCCCCTCCCACATACATGACTGTATACCAGAGAATGCATATACATTTTTATATATATAAAGAGAGAGAGGGGAGGGAGAGATATATATATATATATATATATATATATATATATATATATATATATCACAAGCGATCATACAAATGCTTACACGTAGCGTAACAGAAAAATTGTGTGATTTTGCAAAGGTCACGGTCACACGTTTTGAAGACGAATTTGGCGCGTATGAATAAATGAGTGCGTGTCTGTGTATCTATGTGTGTCTAAGTATGCATCTATAAGTGTCTGTGTGAATGTGTTTGTGCGTGTGTGTGTGTGTGTGTGTATTAGTGTGCGTTTTTGTACGTGTCAGTGTGTGTTTGAGAATGTTCGTGTCACGGTCACACGTTTTGAAGACGATTTAGGCGCGTATCAATAAATGTGTGTGTGCGCGTGTCTGGGTGTGTCTGTGTGTGTGTGAGTGTGAGTGTGTATCAATTTGTGCCGCTTTGAGTGTGTTTATGCTTGTGTGTGTTAGTGTGTTTACTGCGTAGGTGTAGATGTAAGTTTGGCTGTGAGCGTTAGCGCGTGCTTGCGTGCGCTCGTGTTTCAATGCTTGTGTGTTTGCGCGAATGCTTGAGTGTGTGAGACCGTGAGCGTATGTTTGTGTGTGTGTGTGTGTGTGTGTGTGTGTGTGTGTGTGTGTGTGTGTGTGTGTGTGTGTGTTCATGTAATCGTTTGTGCGTTTATGTGAATGTTTCTGCGCGGGCGCGTGAGTGTGTGTTTGTGTATGTGCGCGCCCGTGCGTGCGCATGTGCATATGTTTTGGGGTTTTTTGGGTTTATTTTTTTTCGCATATGTTGTCCTCGAAGACGCATCTCTTTTGGAACCACAACCTTTAATTAGTCTTGTGCTAAATTTTTGCAAAACGAAGAAAATAAATAAAACCAAAAGAAGGAAAAAAAAAATCTTTCTTTTTTAAATATCATTATAAACCTTCATTGATCGTTTCTCTTTTTCTTTCTCTTTTATTTTCTCTTTTTTCCACCTCCCCACCCTCTCACCGTCCACTCTCACATTATTAAGAAGCCTAATACAGGTGAGATTCAGCCTCGAAGACGTTGTATAAATTTTCAAGGATCGTTTTTGGTAAAATAAAATAAAGTCTTCGATACTTGGGGGGCGAAAGACAGTAATTTTATCGAAGTAATAACATGAATATAAACAATCCCTATCATGGCAACAACAATATGGAAAAAAATGAGAGGAAAAAAAAACAAAACAAAGATTTTAAGGCAAACCTGCGTTATCAAAAAAAAAAAAAAAATTCCTAGCACTTTAAGCATCGTTAATAAAAGACAAAATTATCAGTGTATAAATAAAACCAGTTGGTACCGTAGTTCGAATAAATTAACCTTTATTTATAATTAATTAACTTCTGTCGGATTAAATTATGTCATGTTGAATAATTTCTTGCACTTCTTTGATTAAAGAAGGATTTTCCACCTTATTTTAAATAATAAAATAAATCTTCTAATGATTCAATAAACGTAAAACTTTTCGTTTCCGTTTCTGCACGTTAGCTGTGCCGTAGGAATGGACTCCTTAACATGACTTTTGATACTTAAAATAAAAACAAATAAAGAAAGCGCCTGAAATTTAAGCCATTTCCACATATCCTACTAATTCCGAGGGACTGGAAAATTCCTTCCTCGATTGTTTTTCTTTTTTTTCTCATGGGACCAGAAATGAATAAACGGGAGAGTACCATTTACCGGAAAATCAAATTCATGTAATTTTCTACTTTCTTTCTTTTTTCCTTTTTTTTTTAGTTTTTGTTTTTTAAGATTAATAAATAATCTTTGCTGATGGGTAATAACTTTGGAAATACTGGTTGATAATGATGAAAATGGTAGACAACGTTCTTTAGGATAAGATTTTGAGAAAGCCATCCGGTATCATAATATTTCCATTGAATCTAATGCGACTTGGTCATGTAAAAGAATTTAAACATACTTTAAAAAAATGTCAGCCTTGTTACGCAGTATATCCTTAGTCTGTGTTATATATATATATATATATATATATATATATATATATATAT
>CAHIKZ030002203.1:270000-275000 GCA_903632075.3 Acanthosepion pharaonis
TCGCAGACCTTTACCCTTGTACTCTGATACTCTCAGTGATAGCGCTCTCATTCTTGTATCCTTGTGCCAGACAATGTTAAGTTTAATGTAACCCAGATTGGTTAAGTTTGCCATGCGAACCAATTAACTAATATAGTGATTTCGATTCTCACTAGATACTCTTTATATGTATCCTTGTGCCAGACAATGCTAAGTTTATGAAACGCACTGAAGAAAGCAAACGGTGATTTCTTTTTCCCAATCGAAATGAAAATGTGATACTGAAATTGAATAGCGAAATCCGCCTTCTAAAACTAAGCAAAGTATTAAGAAATAGGAACATTTCGTTTGAGGCAAAGAAAAAGAGTTCTGAACTGCTACGTAAAATCATTTCTTCTATATGGCAGCGAATGCTGGATGATTTCCTCACAGATGAAGAGAAGATTTAAGGTAACAGAATATGGTTTTACAGAAAGACGTTGAGAATACCATAAACTGAACAATTGAGTATTGATTTTCTAAGCGTGGCTTAGATGTTCCACATGGCCGAAAGTATAGTGCACCCAGTGAGGATCGAACTCATTATTCAAATGTAACTGTCTTAGCAAGACCAGCTTGCTAACCATTACACCACACCAAGGTGCCCGACTAAACATTTGAGTAACGAGGAATTTTTAAGGAAAATGGAAAGAAAAGGATACTTTTGCTTAGAATAAAAAAAATTACATTTGAAAATTCTAGGTCACTTAATAAGGAAATGCTCCAATGCGAACATTTCAGAGTGTTTCGGTGTCAATCTGTGGACAGTGCAGAGGATACTGTATCGCCAAAAGAGGTACCCAGATTGATGAAAACCAAATATCCGGCCAACATCATGGTGTTTGCTGTGATCACTAGTGATAGTGACGTTATGCCTCCAATCATCTCCCCCACAGGGCTTCAGACTCAACACGGAGACCTATATCAAGTGCCTTGAGGAGGTAAAGCTGCCCTGCGTCAAGAAGGTGGCTGCTGGAAGACCCTATGTCTGGTGACAGGTCTATTCACCGTGACACTTAAGCAGAAGAAACCAGTCATGGCTGTCAGACAATTTCTGTGACCGCATCACTTCTTACATCTGGCCACCTAACTCCCTAGACTGCAACAACCTTGATTATTATATGTGGGGCGCAGTTGAGCCAGAGACTAACAAAACTCCTTGTACGATGATCTGAAGGCAAGGTTTATCGAAGCATTCACGAACTTGAACAAAGAGGCCGTCCGGAAGAGTTGCAGGAGATTCCGAAGCTGTCTGGAGGCCAATGGCGAAATTATTGAATAAATTTACTCTTTAGTATTTTTAAGATATTTTTGTGTAATTTTGGCAAATATATCTGTTAAATGAGATATCAGATATCAGTGTCATTTATATATATATATATATATATATATATATATTCCCAGACATCCGCTAGAGAGGAAGGCGGATTTTTACGTACTTATTCTTCGAATAAACACGCCAATGACAGAGAGAGCTCAATTCGTAGAAGAGCTTTGCAGTATTAGCAGTAGTAGTCGGTGTTTACTACGAACCTAATATAATGCTAACTCAACCAAAAATATTGCTAATCTGCATCGGTCGTGTCGCGGGTCAACAAGTACTGCGATCCCCGATGAGCAATCATACTAGGATCGAAAAGTCTGCATCTGGAACAAGCTCTACCCAACGAGAATTCGGGGAAAATCACGTCGAGGTCAGTCCCCACAGACTCTCTTTATATTCAAAAGAAAATCCCAAAAATAGAACAATAAATAAATGGTCTAGGAAAGAGTATATTGAAGTAATGATATCCTTTTACACCGCTACGATAAATCCGACAACGACAAGAACGACCAAAGCCGCCAATAATATCTGGCGAGAAAAACACCCTTCAAACAGACTAAACAACGATGCCAACAAACTAGCCAACGTCAGGCTTGATATCATCAGGAAAAAAAGAATACCTGACATAGAACTCATAAGCACCCGAAAAAACATCAAAAACAGATTAAAAATCAACATCGAGGGGTTGAATGCCAACAACCCAGAGGAGATACATGCAGAGGAACAAATAAAAACCAGTTGTAATCCCTCTGAGCTACACAAGCAAATAGAGGAAGATGACGAATACGAGAGAGAAACAGAAATGACAAAAATATCCGATATAAATGGGAGAATGTAAAGCTAATGCCTATCGAGGAAAGGCCGACAATTCCAAAAGTAAGAAACAACCGTCACGTGAAGGAAATCATCAACCTTGCTAATCAAGTAATTAGAAAATTAAGGGACGGGATGGGAAATGAACCCTGACAGAAATTAATCATCTTATATACGCAACAATAAAAAAAAGCAAAAACCCAACGTAAAAAAAAAGAAAAAATGCCAGTCTCGAAAAAAAATGATAGAAACCGAAATAAATAAACTACAAGGAAAATTGTCACTTCTAAAGTGAAATAGAGAAGGGCTCCAAAATGAAGGAAAGAAAATGGAGACAACTGAAACGAAGCCTTGACATAAAGAATAAGACAGACGTACCAAAAGTTAAAAGAAGCTGAAACAACAAATTCAAACGAATGCACAGAGAATCAGGCGTTATTAAAAAAAAAAAAGGTTTCTTCTGACAAAACAAGATCTTCAAAGAAGATACCAAGAAATTATATGAGAAAAAAAAAATAAAATAGAGATAAATGACCCACATAATATCCAGAAAGTTGAGGAGTTCTGGTGTAAGATGTGGGAAAACTGCAAAATGCACAATGAAAGACCTAAATAGATCAAGCAACAACAAAAACAACACACACATATAGAGGAAAAAATGGACAGATATCAATATTACTGAAACAACTGCTGCCATCTGCAAAACCAAAAACCTGGAAACCACCAGGAATAGACCGAATAGCCAATTTTGGGATATAAAAAAAAACAATCTATCTAGCACCCACCAAGACCTCGCACGGAAATACAATGATATAATCATAAATAAAAAAAATGCTCAAAATGGCTCACGTGGGGAGTTTACTTACCTACTCCACAAAACAGAAGAGACGCAGAACCCGAAGAACTATAGGCCCATCACCTGCCTACCGACAATGAACAAGGTCCTCATTTCTATCATGAACGGGAGGACATACAAATTCCACGAGAAAAACAATTTTCTCCCAGCAGAACAAAAGGGATATAAAAGAGGAAGACAGGTTGACCAAATGAAATTACACCAAAACGGGGAGGACAAGCAAATAAATAAAAAGAACGAAAGAAGCAGATATACAATCGACAAATGTGCCAAAGCCACCTTCAAAGGAGGTAAACTACGGATTTAGACCTTGATATCAACAAGATTAAAGAACTAAACCAAGATGGTAGATACAAATACTTGGGAATTAATGGAGGAGACGGAATACAACATTCAATTATGAAGAAAAAGATCCGAAATGAATATTATAGCAGAGTGCATTTGATACTAGAAACTGAACTTAATGGGGCCAATAAAATGAAGGCTATCAACACCTTAGCTATACAGGTAGTAACATACAGCTTCAACATTATTAAATGGAAGTTGAATGACATTAAAAGATTGGACGCCAATGCTAGAAAAATGTTTACCCAAATGAGGATTCACCACCCGAAATCAGATGTTGATAGGCTGTACGTATCAAAGCTTTAGGAGGACGAGGTCTAAGAACTTGAACTAACAGATAATATAATTGAAAAAACCTTCTCATTACAACAATAATATGAAAAATAAAATCGACAAATGTGCCAAAGCCACCTTCAAAGCGGTAAACTAACGAAAACTACGGATTTAGACCTTGACATCAACAGCATGATTAAGGAACTAGACCAAGATGGTAAATACAAATACTTAGGAATTAATGAAGGAGACGGGATACAACATTCAATTATGAAGAAAAAGATCCGAAATGAATATTATAGGAGAGTGCGTTTGATACTAGAAACTGAACTTAATGGGGCCAATAAAATGAAGGCTATCAACACCTTAGCTATACAGGTAGTAACATACAGCTTCAACATTATTAAATGGAAGTTGAATGACATTAAAAGATTGGACGCCAAGACCAGAAAAATGCTTACCCCAATGAGGATTCACCACCCAAAATCAGATGTTGATAGGCTGTATGTACCAAGAGCTTTTTAGGAGGCCGAGGTCTAATCCAACTTGAATTAACTCTAAAAACTACAACAATCGGATTGGAACATACCAAAAAAAAAAAAACAATGACCCTCTCCTACAAATAGTAAAACACCAAATCCATTCCATCAACAAAAAGCTGCACTCTTCAAGAAACAGTTTAATATACCTGAAATCCTACCAAAAAAAAAAAAAAAAGCGAATACCATCTACCAAACGAGTAAAACAGAAAAAAAACAACTTGGCCAAATGAAATTAAAAAAAAAAAAAAACTGGGAGGACAAGGCGTTGCATGGCAAATAAAAAAAAAAAGAACGAAAAAAAGCAGATGTGGACCAACAGAAAACACATCAGTGGCTGAGGAGCACCGGGTTGAAAGCTGAGACAGAAGGCCTAATTATTGCAGCTCAGGACCAAAGCCTCGCAACCAGATCCTATCACTGTCACATAATCAAGGATGGAACTAACCCGAAATGCAGGATCTGCGGAAAATATGATGAAACTGTCGACCATATTATCTCAGGATGTCCGGAACTTGAAAAAAAATGAATATACCCACAGACATAACAAGTTAGCGACATATGTGCACTGGAAGATATGCAAGAAGCACAAAATCGAAAATATGAGCACCAACCACACACAGTTACCCAAAATAACGATGCAACTATCCTCTAGAACATGCCAATTCAAACTGACAGGGAAATAAAAGCCAACAGACCTGATATTATCATAAAAGACAAGAAATTCAGGAAGTGTATGCTTATTGACATAGCAGTACCATCTGAGAGAAACACCTCCATGAAAATTATCGAGAAATTGTCCAAATACAAGGACCTGGAGATCGAGATTAAC
>CAHIKZ030002203.1:280000-308396 GCA_903632075.3 Acanthosepion pharaonis
GGGTAAGACGATATACTATATCCGCGTCCTGTGGGTGAGACGATAAACTACATCCGTGTCCTGGGTGAGACGATAAACTACATCCGCGTTTGGGTAAGAAAATATACTATATCCGCGTCCTGGGTGAGACGATAAAAACATCCGCGTATTGGGTGAGACGATAAACTACATCCGCGTTTGGGTAAGACGATATACTATATCCGCGTTTTGTGGGTGAGACGATAAACTTCATCCGTGTCCTTTTTAAGACGATAAACTACATCCGCGTTTTGGGTGAGACGATAAACTACATCCGCGTCCTGGGTGAGACGATAAACTATATCCGCGTCCTGGGTGAGACAATAAACTACATCAGCGTCCTGGGTGAAACGATAAACTACATTCGCGTTTTGGGTGAGACGATAAACTACATCCGCGTTCTGGGTGAGAAAATAAACTACATCCGCGTCCTGGGTGAGACGATAAACTACATCCGCGTCCTGGGTGAGACGATAAACTACACCCGCGTTCTGGGTGAGACGATATACTACATCCACGTCCTGGGTGAGACGATAAACTACATCCGCCTCCTGGGTAAGACGATAAACTACATCCGCGTTTTGGGTGAAACGATAAACTCCATCTGCGTCCCGAGTATGACGATAAACTACATCCGACAGCGTGGCCTCTTATCAGAGGATTTTGATGCGAGTTGAACCGCCTCTTAATTGCTGGTGTTCCCGGGTCCGCCCTGACTCGGGGTGGTGGCGCCCGTCTGGGTCTCGTCTACGGACAGATGGTTAACAACCCCTACCCCAAAAGAGGTCAAAACGCTGTGAAATTATAAAAATTGGTTTTAATGCCAGCAATACCTTTTGGAAAAGAAAATATATTTCCGGCAATAAAAATCTTGTTAACATTAAATAACCCATTGAGGTTGATATGCCGTAAAACAAAAACAAAAACAAAACACACACTGACAAATATATAGAAATATTTCATCTTCACGCTTGCAAAGGAACATCATCAAAAGTTGCCCTATTACGGAAGTTTTATGCAATGAAACCTTTGAAGACTTTATTAATTTTAGAGTTTCATTTTCGGCAGATTTAAAAAAAATGGTAGTCAATCTATCGCCTACAGAGAAAATCAGAAACGAAATTTATTATAGATTACAAAGCAAACAGATTTGATTTAATTACAATTCAATCGGCAGATGTCTCAACCTTTGATCCAATTTTCATTTCATGATACTCATTATAGTTGTGTACTGGTAAAATCCAGATAACTCCCGTTCCACTATCTGTTTATTTAATTATTTGTCTTTAAAGAACTTTTGCCTCATGATAATCTAAAAATTCATTTTCTTTTTCTTTTCTTTCTTCTTTTCCTTTCTTTTTTCATCATCCAACTATTTTTTTAATTTTTACTTTGTCTTTTCCCTTTCCTACCATCATTTTTCTCACATCTTCCTTTTCTTTCTTTTTTTTTTCTTTCTTTTTCAAATTTCCTTTTCCTTCCGTAACTTTTCTTTTTCATTTATTTGCCAAAAAAAGCTGAAATTGTTTTTCTTCCTAACTTTCCTTCCTTTCTTTCTTTCTTTCTTTTTCAAAATTCTTCTTCCTTCTCTCCTCTTTTTTTATTTATTTCTTTTACGTTTTCATCCTAAAATTTCCTTTTTCATTCTTTCTTTCTTTCTTTCTTTTTTTTTTTTCTTTCTTTTTTCAAAATTCTTCTTCCTTCCGTCCTCTTTCTTTTTTTATTTCTTTTATTTCTTCTTCCACCTTGTATTTTTTTTTCTTCCTAACATTTCCTTTTTCTTTTTCTTTCTTTCTTTTTCTTTCTTTCTTCCCTAATTTTTATTTTATCATTCTATTTTTCTAACTACTTTTTTCTTCTTTCTTAATTTCTTTCATTCTTACGGTCATCTTTTACTTTTTCTTTTACTTTTTTCTTTTTCTTTCTTCTCTTTTATATTTCTTTAATACTTAATTTTTTATTCTTCCTTTCTCACATTATTGTTTTTTTTGGGTTTTTTTTCAATTCTTTCAATTGGCTTACTTTTTTCTTAGCAATGTATAGTTCTTTCTTTCTTTCTTTCTTTCTTTCTTTCTTAATTTTCATTCCTTTTCTTTTCTATTCTTTAGTTTTTTTTTTCCACTCTTTATTTTTTCTTGGCAATGGATGTTTATTATTATTATTATTATTATTATTATTAATATCATCATCGCTACTATTTTTCGTAACCTCGAAAAGGTTACTGAATAAGGAATAACCAAAACGTAGGTTGGGAATGAAATGGTAATCTTTATAACATCAACAAAATACAATACTCGCCAGCGGCGTGAAGTAGGTAAACCACTGCTAGTGGTGGACTACTTAGACAGCATATTATCCCCACTTACAATAGTGTCCAACGTATTTATGAAAATTGGGACATAACCATTAGTGTTCATATGTTCTGGTATATAAATATGAAAATTTTTCGTGATTATACTTTTGAACATTTAAATACAAATTTTCCTTTAAGAATTATCAATTTCGTTTGGATGTTGTAACTAGAAAAGGTTACTGAATGAGGAATAACCAAAACGGAGGTTGGAAATGAAATGGTAATCTTTATAGCATCAACAAAATACAATACTCGCCAGCGGTGTGAAGAAGGTAAACCACTGTGGACTACATAGACACCATATTACCCCCCCAACGTATTTATGAAGATTGGGATATACCCATTAGTGTTCATAGGTACGGCATATATTATTATTATTAATTCAGGAAGATATATATTTTTTATTTTTTTATTTGTTATTTGAATAAATTTTCATTCGAGGAATAATTAGAAATAATTTTATATTTCTTTATTAGTTTTTGTATTTCTTCTTTTGTTTTGAATTGTTTTCGTTTTTTTTTTTTTTTAAACAATCAAATTGACATATTTTCATTTTTTAACATTTTGTTTTTTCTTTTTTTGATTCTTCCTCCTTTCTTTGTAAATTTTCTATTAAATATCTCCTTTAAATTTCTTTTTTTCTAGTAAGTTAATTTTTTTAAAATACATTCTTTCTACTTTCTTTTTTTGTTCTTCTTTCTATCATTTTCCCTTTCGTAATCTTTATTTATTTTATTTTCATCGTCTATTGCATTTTTTTTTCATTTTTTCTTCTCCTGTTCAATCTGTATCTCTCTTTTCTCCTTTCTAGTATATTTATTTTTCTCTTTTATTTCATCTTTCATTTTCTCTTTTTTTCCATTCCTTAATTTTCATTTCTGTCTTTCCTTTTCTTTATTTTCTCCTTAATCTCAGTGTTCCTCCCCGGAATTTCATTGTATAAAACTAATCATTTTAAATGATAAACAATGAAAAGAAGGTGATCTTTCCTCAAATATCTGCATTTCCTTCCTTTGTGACAATTCCAATTATCATCTGAACATGTTATGTGAAAATAAATACCAAGAACAATAGATTTAAACCGGAATCCATTTAAAACGAATTTTGGCGAAAAGCTTTTAGCATCTCCACAAATTTGAATCAAATACAAGAAAGCATTTCAAACAATTATTTATAACCAACAAGAGAATTTTTATTTAAACAATTATCAGATAGATATATAGATAGATATGAAAATAGATTGAGACTGATAGATAGATAATAAAGGATAGATAGATAGATAGATAGATAGATAGATATGAATAGTGGGATAGATAGATAGATAGATAATAGATAGATAAATTTAATTTTTTCCGAATAGCGAAAAATTCAAATGGATCATTTTATTCCGAAAAAAAAAGACAACAAATTTTAAATTTTTTAATTTTTCTTGGTATGCAAAATGAGACTAGGAAAAAACACAGTATTTGAAAAATTTTGAATCACAATCAAAATCAACAACAGCCATCTGCCTTATATGGGAAAATGTATTATCGGTAAAAAATGTATTATTTAATTTTAATTTAATTTTGAGACCATAGAGACTTTGTTGTTAAAATTAATTTTTGAGCCATCACAAATAGAATTTTACAGAATAGCGTTGTTTTATGGAAAAAAACCGAAAATATTTATGGGTAATGTAGGACTGTTAACATTGGCCAACCGAAATCCCTTGAAATTTTTAATTTTTGAAAACATGAAAGCATCCTCACGAACATTTGTTGAATTTTCATTTTCTTTGTTTAAATTCCGCATCTGAAATAAAAGAAAAAACAATGAATTTTTGACTTTATCAATAACAAGAAAAAATATCTCTGATAGCGTGTACACAGTCTATAAACACTCTTCGATATTGAATTCCAGCAATGGCTTGAACTGTAGAACGTTTATCTACAAAAACTTATTGTATTCAAAAGAAAAACTAATACAATATTATTTTTTAAAAATTAATTTTGGGTGTTAAAATATATATTCTTCAAATAACCTACAATGTATTGATAGGCTGCAAAAAGAAATGCATCAAATTTATTCTATTGCCTTTTTATAAATATAACAAATTTTAAATAGTGAGTTTATCTCATTTCTATCTTCTATCTATCTTATCTATCTATTTCATTCTATTCATAAAAAAAACTTAAAATATAAAAAAGTATGTTAATTACCTATCAATATTTATAACAAATTTTAAATCAAAAAATAAATTTATCTTCTATCTATCTCAGTCTTGTTTTTTCTATCTAAATTCTATTCATATTAGAAAGTCTTTAAATATCTATCAAAGTCTGTATTAATTTTATATCTATATTTATCTCAGATGAAATTTTATGTAATAAATATTTACAATTATAAATTATTGATATCTTCCATCTCAATTTTATCATATCTAAGTAAATTAAAAATCAAATTTATCATTTTTTTCATGCCTATCAAATTTTTCTATTTTTATTTTCTCAATCTATCTATCTTTCTTTTAGTTTATGACATATATTCTAATTGTTTAATTAATATTATTAAATCATAATTTTTTTAATCTCAATCAATCCTTTTCAAAAATTTATCAAATTAATAAAATAATAATATCTATAAATTTAAAAGAGTAATTAAATATAAATACAGAAAATTTCTAAATTTTTTCAGGCAAGGTTCGGTCTAAAGGACAATATCTGAATTCAATTTGAAAAATGGGTAAATTTGGGGTTTTAAATGTTAAAGTTGAATTTCATTTAAATGTGTTATGGTTGGTTCCAGTAAAAAGCCCTCACCATTATTACTTTGAAATATAAAGAAAAAAAAATGAAGATTTTTGCGAATTTATAAATTTACGTCAATGTGGATATTTATATAGAACAACAATGACTGATATATACATTTGCGATGAAAAATTGCCGCCATTTTATATTAATAAATTTTATGAAAATTGATTGTTTTTTTAAAATTTTGTTGACTGCACAACATGAAGAAGGGTCAGTTTTTCACCTGTGAGTGAAAGAGCACAATGATGCAATTAAAAAACCAGAAATTTGAGAAATTCAATGATTGGGACGTGACATTGAGCAAGAGACCAACAATTTTTTTTTGAATGAATAATACAGTTTAATTAAATGATTTTCATCATTTTTCAAGATTAATGCAAGAGTTAAATTGAGATTAAAAAGTCGTCTTTAAATATTTGGATGAAAATAAAATTTGTTGATTTTATTGAAGAAATATATTTAATTTAAAATATATTCCAAAGATTTTTTTTTTTTGCATATTTTTTATAAAATATATTTTTTAAAGCAAAGATGTCAGTTATTGGATTTGAAATTTTTGCATAAAAATTTCAATTTTTATTACAAATTATGAATTCAAAACTCTCTCTAATTTATTATATATATATATATATATACATAAATATATATAAATATATATATATATATATATATATAATATTTTGAACTTAAACACCTATGAACATTGAAATAGTTGGCATTATAAAAAAAAGAAAAAATGATGTGGACCAATACATGAAAATTTTATTAATAATTAGAATATGTTAATTTGTATTTGCAATAAAAATTATTGTAATAATTATTAAAGAATCCAATTTATACAATATAACTTTGTCAAACATTAGCAAGAAAAAAAATATTAATGAAATTTTTATGAAAATTTGAAAGAAAAACAATATTTAACATTATTTTCATTAATGAAATTCAGAAAAAATTAAAAGATAGACATTAAATTATCAAACAACAGAATTTCAAAACGATCAATAATTTAACAATGCCAGAATGATATAGGTCTGTGATTTTTTCCAGGACAATAACCTTGCTTTAATTTGAAACATCCGTTTAATGCAAACATTGGCCTTAGGAAAATATTTAGTTTTCTTAGAATGGCATTTTTTGATATCACGATAAAAGCCTTTACAGAAAATTAATAGTAACTTTTTTTAAATTGATAATTTATACAAAATTTTATATTTAGAATATCATAATTTCAAAAAGTGAACCACATTCAAAAAAAAAAAAAAAAATGAATAAAAAATTAAAAAAACAGTAATCGTTCAATTTTAGATATTCATATTTATTGAAATAAAATGAATACATCCTTATTGCTCACGCATTTATTTAAACTTTTTTTTTTTTCAGAAATAATTTATATTTTTTTTAAAAACTTTGTTTTTCCCAACATAAATTTCAAAATGAATAAAAAAAAAAACCAACGTGGATCTAGATAATTTTTTAAAAAGTCATTGAGAAACAATTTTCAAAATACAAATTACGTTTTACAACGATATTTTCTTTTATTAGCATATGAAAATAAATACTAGAAATTAAATTTCTCAAAATATTTGTTTATATAAAAGTTTGAAAAATTTTCGTAAGAAATTTTGATTCTATTTTAACACGTTGTTTGATTTTTAAACTTTCCATGGTTGAAATTGCCAAAGACTTAAGTTGTTAAATCTGAACTAAAAAACAAAGAAAAAATTAGACGTTTAAACTTAAAAATTTTAATTTAAATTCGGTTTTAAGTTATTAGAACAATTTATAAATAAAATTTTTTATTTCATGGAATATTTAACAATAAAACAGATGTTAATTTTTAAAATATGATCTTTATTATTTTGAAATTTATTAATCTTTCAAGCTTTTTTTTTTTGGAAAAATTTTTTTGAAATCAAAACCGACTAAGAAAGAATTAAACCAAAATGCCTTATTATCTCATCAACGTTCAGCTGTTGAATTGTTGTTGGTCAAGTTCATAGAATTTTTTTGAGATTTTATCAAAGGAAGAAATCTAAAAGGCCTCAAGTTGCACGATATATGGTGGCCAATTTACTTCGCATGTTTTGAGATTATTTGACCTGAGAAATTAAAAAAATGCATTTCTGTTTGAACGTCCATTTTTGTAATAGGCTTCAATAACTTTAACACGTTGTTTGATTGTTCATCTTTCCATGGTTGAAATTTGGAAAAACTTAAGTTGTTAAATCTGAAAGAAAAAGAAAAAAAATCATTAGACGCTTAAACTTAATTCACATTTAAAACCCTATATTTATTCCAGTACCTCTCTGTCGTGCTTCTACTTTCGGGCAGACTTTCGGGAAAACTGGGTCGGTGGCAGCTGAAAAAAATTGCTGCAGTGCACGAGAATGTGGCGGAAAATCCAGACCCCTCTATTTGTCATCGCCCGCAGGAACTGAACCTCTCCACAACAATATTACCTCGAATTTTGTCAAAAGAGTTGTCTCTGTACGCTTACAAAATTCAATTGAGACAAGAACTGAAACCTGCTGACCATTTAGAGCGCCGGACATTCATCAATTGGGTGCACGAGCAAAGACGATGAAGATTTTTCCCAAAAAATTCCCTTTACTGATGAAGCCCATTTTCATCTTGGTGGGTTCGTTAATAAGCAGAATTGTCGCATTTGGGCTGATGAAAATCCAAGGAAGATTTTTGAAAAGTCACTGCATCCAAAAAAAGGTCATTGTTTGGTGTGCATTTTTTGCTAGTGGAATCATTGGGCCGTATATTTATAAATTTAAACGTCCATTTTCGTAATAGGATTTCGATAACTTTAACACGTTGTTTGATTGTTAATCTTTCCATGGTTGAAATTGCCAAAGATTTGAGTTGTTAAATCTGAAAGAAAAGAAAAAAAAATCAAGACGCTTTAACTTAATTCACATTTAAAATCGGCCCAAGTTATTAGAACATCCTTTATAAATAATCCTGCCATTTTTACAGGTACTTTGCTGGAAAACAGATCTAAGTTTTAAAACCTGATCTGTGTTTCTATTTATTAATTTTTTTTTTTTCAAACATTTAATGAAAGCTAGGTTACCTGGTTTTTAATAAGCCTTATTATCTCATCTTTCAGCTGTTGAATTGTTGTTGGTTCGTTGGCATTAACCTTACTTTTGAGATGACCCGAAAGGAAGAGATCTAAAGGCGTCAAGTCTCACGATTGTGGTGGCCAATTGACTTCGCTGTTTCTAAAGATGATGCGACCTGGGAACTTCTCATTGTATTTCTGTTTGAACGTCCATTTTCGTAATAGGTTTTGATAACATTAACATGTTGTTTGATTGTTAATCTTTCCATGGTTGAAATTGCCAAAGACTTAAGTTGTTAAAATGTGAAAGAAAAAGAAAAAAATCATTAGACGATTAAACTTAATTCACATTTAAAATCTGCGCAAGTTACATTTCGCACAAATAGTAGTTGGAATATAATATGCAAGTATTTGTTAATATACGTAGATTGAACGGGTATTGAAAAGAAATACTGTATTTTCTATTAAAAATACAGACAAAAAAGAAAAAAACACCCTAGCTCAAGAACCATTCTCTAATTTTAATGAAATTTGGCCCTATTCTCGGCCGGGGTTTAAGGTACAGTATATTCCTAAATTGGTTAGAGTATTATCTATCGGTTTAGCTATATCTCTGAAACATTCATACATACGTACATACATACAAGAGTTTTATTATTATCCGTCGTCACCCGCTCGGATCCGCGCATTGGGTCGTCATCCTCTCTTCCTTTTCCTTTCCTGAGTCGTAAACACGTCGCCTATTCTCTTCCTGTTGACGATTGGACTCGAAAGACTTGTCGCCAGTACCGATGGTTCTACACCAGCAACAACGGTTTCTCAGATCTCAGGGTTGATTTTGCCTTGTGTTAAGGGTGGTCTTCAACTGATCTTTGGAGCGTCGTTTTGGACCTCCGCGTAACCTCCTGCTGCTGGCGAGCTCTCCAAACAGGATGATACGAGGAAGTCTAGTGGGATGCATTCTGTACAGGTGACTCACCCAGCTGACGCGATGTCGAAAGATGATAGCCTCGATGCTGGAGAGAGACGTCCACGAGATGTCGACTTTGTTGCGCCTCCTAATTGATACGGAGTCGTCTTAGGAACTTCGTTTATTGGAACCGCTTCAGACGTTTGATGTCCCGACTATACAAGGTGCACGTATCGCAAACATACTGAAGGGTATGGAAAAATTAGAAAAGGTCTACTTCTCCCCCCACCCACAGCTATGGGTAAATAGCAGGACAGAGGGTTCGTTATATATTTGATCTACGGCAGAAAGAGTTGGCAACCTTTTGTAAAAAAATCTGCCTAATAGTATGTATCGAAAATACAGTATGATTTCCCCATATTCAAGTATCACGCATTGCACATAACTGATATGGTTCATGTTCAATTATCATGTTATTAATCCATTTATCTAGCTTGCGTCATTTTTTAACGTAGAAATCAGGTTTAAAATAGCAGTGAATGCTGGATAATTTATTCACAGAAGGAAGAAGACTTTCTTCAAAAAAAATAATTGGGTTATACAGAAGGATGCTGAAATGCCATGGATGGAACATTTAAGCAACGACTTGTTTTTAAATTGAGAAAAGAAATTACAATTATACATAAAATCAGAAAAAGGTTATTTTAATTTTTGGACACATAACGAGAAAAGAAGGTCTGGAAAATTTGACACTCACATGACAACGAATTCAAGAGGAACAGGAGAGAAAAAAACGAGTAGCCTACCCAAAGAGTTGACATAACAGAGATGTCAGATAGAGATTTTAATAAAAAGATAAAATAATTTATGGTTACAAATTTAAGGAATTTGTGAAGAACTTTGATCATCTACGTCCTGGTGATAAGGAAATTTCACGGAAGTTTGGAGACGTTGCGATTTTGTTATAAAAAATAAAACATGAAATATCTCAAAGACACAAAAGAGAGAGTAATATTTTCCCAATTTGGGGATGCCTGTTATTGGGGTCCAATTTGAATTACAAGTGGACTTTTTTTTTGTACTTGAACTACTGCTACGTTAATGAATACCCGGGAGATTTACATAGAAAAAGGAGAGATACATTTGATACTTTGAGAGGATAAGAGTTTGAGGTAACTATTTGTAGGAGTCACAGTTGTGAGCACGTAGACTCAGAAGGAAGTCATACTTCTTTACTGAATTTCCCAGACTGTATATATATTATTATTGCTACTAACCGCATTTCTGGATCTACTAACCGTATTACCAATTGTATTATTAAGTCAATACATTTATTTGCTATATTTCATTCCTGCGTTTGTCATTCATTTTGAGATTGGATTTCATCCCGGAATCCACAACACCATGCAACACTGATGGAAATTTTTATCGTTTGATAAACTGTTCGCAGATTAGAGAGACAAAATAGCGCCAGAGATAAAAAAAAAATCCTTAGAAGTATTTCATCTCTTCTGATTACCAACTGTGTACAAAACCTAAAACACTTATTAGAAAACATGGCGACAGTCAGTCGTCCTGCCTCATGTCGCTTTTAATTGATTTTGTATAATCAGTGTTGATAAGTGTTTATTTCACTAGATATTTCAACTCAGCGCGCTTCTATTTTCTGCAATTGCTATGATGGGACAGGCTGCATTAACGTCCTAATCCATCATAGATCCTGTTGCACAAACAGAATGCCATTTTATTTAAATTTGTTCATTTTCAAAAACCAACAACCATAGTTATTTCCCCATTTAAAAGGTTTTAACAAATTAGTCTTGCTTGTGGTCAAATTTTAAGTATATTAGAATTCTGAGTGATATGTTTTGCTATATACGCTGAAGTAAGGGTTATCAATTGCTGTAACTTCTTAGGGGATTTTAGGAAATCCCTTTTTTTTAGTTTTTTTCTTGTTCTTTATATGTTTATCATGAATGTAAAACAAAAAAAGAAGCCTCTATAAAAAATAATTTATGTAAATGTACATAATATAGAAAAGAATGAAGAGATTCGATAATATATCCATATTATTTGCAATGCCCCTTTTGAATCGGACAATCTTGAAATGCGGGGGGAGTGGCATGCTGGCATATAGCGAAAAGGGTACATTGGGCAAAATTGATTTAAATTTGATTCGGAATCCGATTTATTGTAAAAAATAAATAAGATAATTTCGGAAACTCTAATTTTGACAAGTTTCGCTGATCAAAGAGCTTCATTAGAAAAACGGATTTTCATTACACAAAATCTACATTGGCGTGACAGAACGTGAGTGAGGTTTAGTCAAAGACCTATTTAAATTTTTTTTTTTTTAATTTAACTGCACTGGTATACGTTTTTTATTTATATATATATATATATATATATATTAATATATATAAAATATATATATATATTAAAAGAAAAACAGATATATGTTATAATATATAATAATTTATTTCACAAGGGCTTTATGTATTTCATCCTCCTTGGGATTACCATATAAAATTACCAAGTTCTTCATAATAACTTACATATATAATTTATATATATATATATATATATATATATATATATATATATATATATAATCAAAAATAAAAAGGCAAACCTACCTGAGTTTAAAATTGGCAAAATCTGAAAAGGAAAATAATGGAACAGAATATATAGCTTAACCCAAATCTATTTTTTTAACGTGATATTTTGACCACGTGATATTTTGTGTGTGTGTGTGTGTGTGTGTGTGTGTGTGTGTGTTCATTTTCAAATGGTAATGGTTGTTTTTGGTTATTTTTATATATTCTGTTCCATTATTTTCTTTTTCGGCCAACACTCTTTTTGACAAATCCGTTTGGATGAAACCTAGGTAAGAATTTAATCAAGGTTACCTTTTTTAAATCTACTTCGTGTATTGAAAAGCACTTTACTTAGTCGCCTTTAATTCGTTTTGGAATTTTTTCTTTATTTTTTTTGAGCTTTGAACTCTGGACGATTGTTTTTATTTTAATTTAATGTTCTTGGTTCTTGCTTTTTTTTTATTCCTCATTTTCATTGGGTACTGGTTTGTTCTATTTACAATTCGAAATAAAAAGTTTTTCATTCAAGTATTAAAATTTATATATATATATATATATATATATATATATATATATATATATATATATATATCTCATATTCCAGTGTACCTGTATACTAGGGTTTTAAGAGATGTTCCATTATTGCAAACCTTGCTCAGGCACAATTTTGTTTCTGTTACACGCTCATTTTATACTGCAACTATGCTGAACAGTTACGATTTCTGGGAAAGAGCGTGTTATCTAGCATTATCAACAATTTGAAAAAGTTCAGCCTTTACAAGACCTCGGCCACGATGACTTGTGACTTTGTGCTAGCACAGTAATCGACGGCCCAATTTCATTCACCCGTCAAACCTTGGTATGGTTTTCAGGAACCAAAGGTGCCGCGAGCAGGGATCGACCTCGATCCAGTGTTTAAAACATCAAGTCTCCTTCCTGACACTCGACTATAAAATCGATTCAAACCTGGGTCTCATGATGCGAACGTTCTATCTTTTGGACATATATATATATATATATATATATATATATATATATATATATATATATATATATATATATATATTATTGATGTGTGTGTGTGTGTCCCCAAACAAATATTCTTTGTGATGGATAAATTTTCGCCATTTTAAAATTTTAATTTCGCGCTTGTACGTGGTGTTTTTGATTTTTGTCGTCTGCACAATATATTAGGGTCAGTTGGCCACCATCTCTGAGAAAAAGAACTTCATAACGCAATTCTTTCCACCAGAAATTTGGAAACGGCAGGCCGTCCTGCTTGGTAATCACTACGGAATCTCCAATATAAACATTCCAGTGTTATGGGGTGTTAATCTAAGGTCCGTGTAGATGATTTAGAAAGAATTGGATGTGTCTACTGGTGTTTACGATGAGTGTTTGGAATGATCATTAGTGATGGTGACGTTAAGCCTCTGTTCATCTTTTAATCACAGATATATATCAGGCACAATTTGGCGGCCGACATCACCCTTTTCCTTGAGGATTGAGTTTTTGACCTGCATCAATTTTAGATATTGGAAGATACTATGTCTGGCAACAGGACTCTGAACCATGCCAGACAAGAAGGAGAACGCAGTCATGGCTGTCAGAGAATTTCTTCGACTACATCACCACTTACATCTAGCTATCTAACGACCCAGAATACAACCCCCTTGATTATTATGTGTGGGTTGCAGTTGAGCGAGAGACCAATAAACCTCTTTGGAACACGAAAGATGAACTGAAGGCGAGGATTATGGCAGCATTCAACAACTTAAATAAGGAGACTGTCCAGAAGAGTTGTAGGAGATTCCGAAGTCGTCTGGAGGCCGTGGTTGAAGCTAATGGCGATTTTATTGGATAAATTTACTCTTTAGCATTTCAAGATACTTTTGTGTCATTTTCGGTAAATATATCTGTTAAAATGAGATGTCAAATCATTTTACTTTTAAAAATATATAATATTTCCATTTATCTATTTATATATATATATATATATATATATATATATATATGTATATATATATATATATATATATATATATATATATATATATTTATATTAATTTTATATAATATATATATATATATATATATCTATAAATGTTCTATGAATATATATATATATAAATATATATATATTAGATAATATATATATATATTATATATATACGTTATATATATATATAAATATATACAATATTTTTTCGTTTGATATATCATATAATATATATATATATATATAAGTTGTTATTCTTATATATATATATATATTTATATATATATATATATATATATATTATATGACACATTATAAATATTATATGATTTAACGGAATATTTTAGTCAAATATATGAAATATATATATATATCATCACGGATTTTATGACATATATATCCACATAATATAATATAGTATTGAATGTAATATAAATGAATATATATATATATATATATATATATATATATATATATATATAAAAGAGAAAATAACTAATTTAGACGGAATTGTTTGTTATGACCCATATTTTTTTTTAAATCTCAATAATTGCTTACATATATTAGGTACAAATAGCAGAAAGCCTTTCAGGTGTTCAAAGGAAACATTATAAAAAGAAAATTAATAGGAATAAACCAAAAACAAGGAAAAACGAATGATACAAAAATCGGGAAAAATAAGCATCAACTAAAAAAAACACCAAAATGTGGACACCGGCCAAAAGGTTAAAAAAAAAAAAGCGAATGCTGTATCAATAGTTTAACTAAATATAATTGTTGAAACTTGACTAATGCATGGAATAATAATGCAACACAAAATGTACTTAGAACAAAATGTATTGAAACAAGAAAGTGTACACAATATTTACATATAGTCTTTTGTATATTCCTGGTAAGACCGTTCCTGGAGAATGTGTTGACTGAGTCGCAGTGGGCAGAGTCTCTGGTTGAATCTCTTGATTCCTCCTTCTCTTCCCGGTACCAACCATATTTATATGGTCGGTACTCCACTATGCAAATTAGGTGGATCCTACCACAACAAAAATATATATATATATATAGCGTTATGCCTATATATATATATATATTTAGATATATATATTTCCCCATTCCGTGGTCTTCAAATGCGACTAGAGAGATTTTGCATTAAAAATATATAATATATATATATAGCAAGGTTGAACTAAAACCAAGTTTATGGCACAGTTCAGGTTTAAATTTTGGTACCCATCAAACAGTTACAAAGTTTGCACAACGTTTCTTTTCAGATAATATTATATTGAATAAATTTACCAACTTTAATATTTCAAGATATTTTGCTATTAATTTTAGTAAATATATCTGATGCCCTAAATTTATTTTCATTAAACCATTTAAAACGAAATTTCATCCATTGCATATATATATTATATATATATATATTTATATCTACTTCGTTTCTTCCTTCTTTGGAATATTTAATCTATTTGTTCTTATAAATTGCTTTTGTTTTTTACAAAATAGTGCTCAAAACATTTTCAAAGCATTAATAATATAAATTAGTTTGATTTAAATCTATCATAAATTTGATTTGAGTTCTTAATCTGTTTTAACAATATATATTGCTGCTTTAAAAGACTTGTTTTTTCGTAAAAAAGTGATTTAATTTTAATTCTATTAATATATATATATATATATAGATATAAAATATATATATATATATATAAAAATATCATGAAACTCACAGCAATTTTTCATTATGTATTGTTTCATTAAATAATATAGACACCAGACGAAAATTTAAAAGAAGAGGAAAAGTTCCTTTCATATTTTGATAATCTTAAAAACAGGATTTTGAAAAATTAAAATTTCAATATAAGGTTTTTTGTTTTGGGGAGGGAGAAAGATTTAGATAGAGAAGGGTGACTGATCAAAGTGACAATTAGATTTCAAAAAATCAAAATAAAACACGAGCCGAAACAACAACCTAGAAATGTTTTTGTTATTTTTGGACAAGTTAAAAACGGGCAAAAAGAGGGATCAATCCGATAAAAAAGTAGAACATTGAATCGTCGTTTTCGACAGAAACCGTCATCGTCATTATGACCGCACAATTACAAATTGATAATAATAAGTATCAAAAGCCGTTGGTATAAAACAAAATTAAGTTATAAAGGAAGCCATTTAAGGACAATTTGTAATGAAATCAAATTGTTTATTTTGAAAGACAATATAGGTTTAACAGTTTTTTTTCTGTAAAATCTTCAAAATTTTAAATACAGGCAGATATTTTCAAATTTAATAGACAGACATTTTATTCTAACAAACATTAAAAAGAATTTTTCAGGCAAGAATGTTGTTAAAAATCTTAAAAATGTTGAATTTTTCATTTAAATTTAGAGTTCTTGCGTCGTGAAAAAGTTTTTTTTTGACAATATGAAGGAATCCTTTCGTCTAGAATAAAAGAACATTCCATTTATTTAAAAAGACATGCATTGCATGAATATATATATATATATATATAAATATATATATAATCGAATATAATTATAATAGTTAATTTTTATTTAATGCTCTGTGTTTTACATTGAAAGTCCTTTGGATTAATGTCGACCATTATTCCTACTATCAATTGATGTTATCTATCTTCTATCTATTTATCTATCTATCTATGTTTATGTATTAAAATGAATGAACCCCAACAAAATGGATTTTTCAAATTCTTCTATCAGAACTAGCAAAAAAGTTTTTCATGGCAGCTATATTTATGTCTATCAAAATTAGGACTCATCTTTTTCTTTAAAAAAAACAATAAGTTTTTAATTAAAATGACAAACAATGTTTGCCAAATACAAATTTATAAAATTACAATATAGGTCTTGTATAAAAATTTCCATTCTCTTCTTAATCTATCAAGGCAAATCAATAGTTCTTTATATATATAAATCTATATTTCTCTAAAAAAACAATCGTTCATGATTTTTTTTCCTTAACAAATTTATTTTCACAACTTTCATTTAGACTGCAAATTGTGATACATCCACAATTACTTTGAAATAAAAAATATTATTTATACAAATAAACGTCGAATATATAAACAGGGTATAGTAATATATAAACGACAGGCGATAATATATGGGTCCTTTTCTTTGGGATGTGCAGAATATATTAATTATATGAGAAAGAATCAGAAACAGACCAACCAGGTTTCGTTTGACTTTCTCATCCACAAACAAATAAATAAACGAAATTTAAAAATACGATTAAGAATAAGACATATTCAATTTAGAAACTAATATAATTTTTAAAAATAAAAACAATATACAAACAGGATGGAGGGGTATAAGGAATAAAAAGAACAAATTTTTTGTTTTTTTTTTTTTTTTTGTATGTATCTCTTAGTATTCTTTTCCTTCTTTCTTTCTTTTTCCTAGATTTTGTTGATTTTAAAATTGCAAAAATAACAATTTTTCTGGTAGAAAGAGTGAAGAAAAAAAAAAAAAAAAAATTCTAAATAAAATAATTATGTTTGTGTTAATTTAACAGTGAATAGGGAAAACTTTGTAATAAACAAGGTTTGTGATTCGATGTTCAAGGAGTTGGTTCTTTTTAAATTAAAAAATGGAGTCCTAGTTGATGTACTTTTGAACTCAAAAATCAATTTGGAATGACGTGTGCGATGTTGGACAGATTTCTCTATGGATGTTCGTCGGACGATATTTATACTGTAAAAAAGTACAAATGGGGCACAAGGCCAAAAAAGGGTTGGGGTAAAGGACGGTCATCACTTGTCTTAATTTTAAACTTATCTAGCCACAACCACTGACCCAAACATACAAAACAATAATCCTTTCACCAAAACAACACATTTATCCATACCTTTCTTAGTACAAACACCAAAAAACCTCTTTGTCTCAAAAAAAAAACCTAAATAAACCCCTATATTTACAAAATATTGTCTGTGGGGGGGGGATTAAAAACAACAAATTAAAAAAAATCCCCAATGAATATATACAAAATGGCAAAATATATTTACAAAAACTAAATAAAATTATGTTAGTAATAAAAAACCCCCACAAAACCTTAAATGTGGCAGAAAAATCAATTAACCGGACGAAATCGATGCAGGACTTTAAAAAAATAAAAACATTCATCATCCCAAACATTCACACAAACACACACTCATTCATACACAACAACAAATACGAAAAAACACACCCACGAAACGAAAGGCGTCCCGCATCCACCAGAGAACTGACATCACTGACCACCTAAAACGAGGGATGGGATGGGGAGTTAAACTAAAGGAAAAAAAAAGGGGGACAGAAAAGGGGGACCAATGAGCAATCACACCCTAGCTAAGTTTACCAGAATAGAAAAAACTAAAAAAAAAAAAACAAAACCTACTCTAGCCTAAAAAAATCAGGGATGGGTTGCCCAGGTTTAACCCAGGAAAACAATATCCTGATGCCTAACCGGCATCCAAATGCCACTCAGGTCAGCCCCTTTTACTCGACACATTCGCGCAAGATTCACCCACCTTTTGCCAAATTCTGATGAGGTGAGCCGCCGATTTTTCCGTCCTAATCTTGACTTTAAGCTGATGCTTAAAGAACAAGATCAGTTGGGAAGAGGTGAACTTCTCGCCCTCATGGAATTCCTTCTGACGCGTCGTCCAAATCACGACTCTCATAACCCCTAGTAAGCAACAGAACACATAGTGTTCAGCCTTCGTCATCTGCGGCACCACATTGCTACAAACAGAACTGGCTTCCAGGAGAAAAAACTTTCCCTGCAGCATGCGAACCATGAGGCCTTCAACAAACCTGCACAACGGCACTACCGCCCTGCACTGAAAGAGGACGTGACCAATGGTCTCGACTTCCCCGTACAGCGACGACAGTTTGGATATTTCTCAAGCCTGCTGAACAAAAGTCTCTTGCCGACCCAGAGGGCCCCACGAATCACCAGCCAGGTGGTGATGCCTCATCGTTATTGAGGCATTTCAACCCAGGCGCCCAAGGCCATATCGAGCGAGCCTCCTGCTTCGTAAGACCGAGCTCGACAATCAGATCATCTTGAACGGCCCCCTAACTAACAGTTGATATAATGCCTTGCGAGACAACGCCTGGGCGTTGGAGAGGCCATCAAAAGCCCGTAAGAGGAGCTTCAGAGCGCGACGACATTCACGATAGAAGGAGCACTCGGCACGGGGTTTACGGCTGGCCTCTTCTTCTCGCACGAGTGCACACTTTTCAGGGATGGGAAAATGTTTACGGACGTCTTCTTTCCAAAAGGCACCCTCCTCATCCGACCCGCGACACATTCGGTCTAGAAAGGTAATGCGAAGCATATATTGACGAATCTCAATGCTAGGCATACCCAGACCGCCCTCAGAGGGATGGAGGCAACAGATCTCGCGAGATACCATAGGGGCCTTGCCTCTCCACAAGAAAGAGAACAAGGTCCGACTAAAGACATTAGTCGGGCACGGGAGTGGAAGCACAGAGAGTCGGTAAAGGAGGATCGGATAGATGTGAAACACATACTTCCGCCCTTCCCTTCAGGGAAAGTCTCCTCCGAGACCACAGATTAACCGCGATCTCGGCCTTCCTTGTACCTCCGACCAATTCATTTCCAACTGGAGATCAGGACCGAACCAGACGCCGAGTATCTTGATCGGCCCATCCGTCCAGAGGAAAGGTCCGGGAAGAGAAACTCCCTTCCACGCACCCAACCGCAAGCCAACAGACTTATCGCGGTTGATCCTTGGCCCCTGTCACCATCTCATACCCACTGATTTCTTTGCTGACTTCGTCAATCTCGGCTCTGCTCGACACAAGAACCGAAACGTCGTCAGCATAGGCAGAATACCTGGCTGAGGTGGTAGCGCCAGGCAGGGAAATTCCGCGCAGGACCGGATTCGCCTTTAACTTGCGAAGGAATGGTTCCAACGCAAGAACGTAAAGCAAAGGCGATAGCGGACAACCTTGACGAATGGAGCGAGACAATACGAAAGGCTCCGACCTTACCCCATTCACTTCCACCAGCGCACCGGGGTCGCATACAAAAGTCGGATCCAGGAGCGAAAGTCGGCTCCGAAACCGGCCGCCGAAAGGACAGCCTCCAGAAACCGATGGTCAACCCTATCGAAGGCCTTGGACTGATCTAAATTGATCAGTGAGGCTTCACTGTCGACTTTTTCTAAGATCAAGCGTACCATATGAAGGTTATCCTGAATAGTCCTGCCCTTCACAGCACAAGTCTGTTCAGGGCCAATCAGACTAGACAGGACAAGCTGCAAACGGTTGGCTAAGATCTTCGCCAAAATCTTTAAGTCAGTATTTAACATCGTTAAAGGGCGAAAGTTTCCCTAACCCATCCCCACCGTTCTTGTCCTTACGCAGCAACTTGATCACACCCTGGTGAAGCGTTGAGGTATAGACCCTGCTTCATCCAGTGGTTGAAAAATCAGTCCCAGCAAAGGAACAAAAACGGGCGACTGCCTCAAGTAAACTTCGTAGGGAAGACCATCTATTCCCGGAGACTTATCCAGGCCAACCTGCTTCAGCGCTTCCCAGATTTCCGACTCTGTAATGGGACCCTCGCAGCCCTAGCCGCTTCAGCTGCCTCAAGGCAGGGAAAGTGAAAAATAGGCGTCGAACTGAGCAGAGCTCAGACCGGGATCCCTGGTGAAAAGATCCTGAAAGTAATCCCGAAAGGCCTCGCATATGCCCGCGTTTGTAGTCACGGTCCGCTTATCCGGCAATGTGACGCACGCTATATGTCGCCGAGACGCGTTCCAATTCTCCTCTGCACGCAGTTCAGCGGCCATGTTCGTCGCCTCAGAAGACATTCTTTTTAACCTAGCCCTAACTATCAGAGCTTGATCCTTCTTGATAAGCAAGGAGGACAACTCTGCCTTAGCTGAGGCTATTTCCCCACTAACACGGGATTTCACGGCCCGATCAACTTTTTCTTCTAAATCCGTTTGCGCCGCTAATCTATCTAGATTGAGCCGACGACTAAAATCGGCAGCAAACGTTCTAATTTTGGATTTTAATTTATCCCACCAGGCGTTTCCCACAACCGCCCCCGTCAATTCCCTCTGAAACATTAGTAGCAGCTGGTCCCCTAAACCCTGCTCACCAAATAATGAACAGTTAAATTTCCAGTAACGAGCCATTCTAACCTTACGCTTATCTAAATTTACACGAACCCGGACAAGCCTATGATCCGTATAAACTATGTAATGGAAGCTTGGACACCCTAAGAGCCCTACATCGACTCTCCTAACTAGGACTCGGTCGAGGTAGCTCGCAAGCGTCTCAGGAGCCGAGTTGCCACTATGTGTCCAAGTCCATGCTACCTCCCGTGGGTGTTCATTCCGGTACTTATCGACAAGATCAAACTCATCGATAAAGCCCTGAAATGGTTTCACATCCGGGTTTTTAGTACCTTGTTTTTGTCCTATACGATCTATATCGGGGTCAAGGACGGCATTCAATCCCCGCTAAAACTACCCGACGAGATGTCGTCAAAACGGCTCGATCTGCCGAAACAAAGCAGGCCGCTCAGCATGGTTATTGGGCGCATAAACCCCAATGAGACGTAAACCTTATCCTTTATGGTAACATCCAGCACGCAAAGCCTGCCCGCCGGATCTGCGAAGACAAGGGTACATGCAGCCTTCAAAGACTTGCTCACTAGCCAAGAGACACCCCTCGAACGACCATCAAAACATGCTGAATAAAGGGCGAACCCCTTAGACAGTATGTCCTCACGGTCATGAGAAGAAAACCGGGTCTCTTGCACACAACAAACATTCACCCCGAGGCGCTGAAGGTCACGAGAGAGCCTCGCCCTGCGAAACTCGGACCTCAGGCCCCGAACATTTAAACTAGCTAACCAGAGCGTCATGAGAAGTCTGATTAGGTTGTTTACCAGAATTGAACATGGCCGGGGTAAGGATACCGACTACCTCTCCCATAGACCCATGGCCCATCTCAGTCTTGATGGTGCCGTCTGGGAGACAGGCCGCCGATATCCCAGGGAAAGTCAATTTTAGTGCTCTATAAAGGGAGGGGTGAACGGGGGGGGACCCTCCTGCACAGAACTGTTTTCATTTTTCATAATTTTTCATTATCTATGATGGCACCAAAACCATGCTGAAAGACATTACAGCCTCATCAAATCATGGCCCAAATTTGTTTTCGCGTACGGGTGTGGATCTAACCACAGTCAAAACCCTTTGCGCGTTAGGGAAATTTTTTGGACCTCTATGTCCTAGGTCTGCAAACTGTTTTATCGACAGCAAATACTTTTAATTTTTAACCCTATTTCCATAGTCTTTGGCCTTCTGCCTTAATGGGGAACGCGGCAGACCTCTTCCCCAGGGTTTAAAAACGTTCTCTTCTTTTTTTTTTTTGTTGAGCAATCTAGTGGGGGACTTCTATGTCGTTTAACTGGAGGGGCATATCGGCATTTTAGTGGGGGAAGGACTGGATGTGCAGGTGCAGTTATGGTTGTTAAATTTTTGGGGTTCTACAGGAGAGGAAGGGTGGGAGTATTCAGTGGATTTTGTTTCTACAAGGTGTCTTTTAGGTTTGGGGAGGCTGTGGGTCGGAGGATTTGGAGGGGTGGATTTCTTTGAAGAGGGGGACTTTGGTAGACGAGATGAGGGGGCTGTGACTGTCGTGAGAGGACTCTTGGATGTTGGTTTTTTTCCTTTGTTCATCTAATTTGTTTTTTTCAGCTCTTTAATTTTTTCCATTTTTCATATCCAGGATCATACTTTTTTGTGTTTTTCCGATGGCAGATAGAGGCCGGGGCATCGCCCTTAACGTTGTTTGGGAGGTAGGGGCTGTATGTGTCTTTCTTCCTTGGGGCTTCAGGGGACTGAGGCCCCGCTGTTCGGCTCTTCCTCTGCCCCTACCAGCCTAACCTGCCATTCCCCTTCCTTCTCCACAACTGCACTAGCAGCGGGCGAAGGCTTTTTGGGGAATGGGCTTTAGATGGACGCCAACCGGAAAATTAACCGACCCGGTCCTGTCGGCTGTTACGCCCATTACAGGCATCTCGGAACGCGGTCAGAGGGGATTTTGGAACGACTGGGGCCTGACTTCCAGAGGCCTTCTTCTCTGGGCAGGAGGAGGAGAGATGACCAGTCCTCCACACCTCCAGCATACCGGTCTTCGACCCGTCACAATGACCCAACTTCAAGCACCAACATCCAGACAGTTGGGGATGGAGCGGAAGGCCAAACGATCGAGCATGATGTCAAAGCTCCATCCCCCGTTCAGGCTATCGCAGAAAGCTCCCAAATTCTCGCCATACTGGGAGAAGAAAGCTGCCAGATGTTCCCCGATAACCTGAGGAGGGACCTCGTATACTGTTACCCTGGTCCTTCGTCCGCCCTTCGTATTCCGTTCGCAGAATCAACTCGTCTTTTTGTTGGTTCGCGGCTAGCCGCGGCGACGCAATCTTCTGGTGTGGGCAACAGTACGTCCACATGAAAAACTTAGCACCCTTAACTATTCTTGGGGTTTAACCCGAAGGACATCTAGTGTTTTCAACACTGTGTTTTCGTCGAGCGACAAATTTTGCGACATCGCTTAAATAGTACGACGAAAACCGAACTATTCTTTTTTCAATTTTCTTTAATTCATGGACGATGAGTCCACTGATTCTGGAGAAAAATTGTCTCGTCTGGACGCTCCAGAACTGAACTAAATTTTGCACTTAACAGGGACGACCAACAATAAATTCGGCCTATTGTTTTTTTCACTTCATTTTAGACTGTTCAGAAATCTTTCACTATTTTGGAGGTTAGCATCAGCCATGCAAAGGTAGTTTTAACTTTTCCTTGAAGATAAATGCAGATGTTTCCGTGAATATTTTTTTATTTTTTCTTGTCTTTTTCCCCATTGTTTTTATTCACACTAGGGGAATTGTCCCGACTGGAAAATCATCTAGATTGCTTTATCCGGGGGTCTTTTTAGTAGGGTTGTAAAGATGGTTTTCGAATTGAATATCTGATATTTCCGGAATTGGCTTTTTTTTTTATATTTAAACTGGAAGGAGTTCCTTTGTGCCATTTGCCTATTCTAAATATCTAGGATCTCCTTTAAGTCAACTGAAAGAAAAAAGAAAAAAGAAATTAAAGGCGAGGTAAAAATAAAGTTTTTCTTATCAACGAGACAACAGTCATTGGATCAACAGAAAAACAGAAGGATCATTATGCAAAATTTATAAACACAAATGTATCCAGGTAAAGGCAAAACAAATGGACAGAAGAAAACTGTGAACAAAGTTCACGAAAACGAGGAAAGAATTTGGAGAACAACAGACAAGAAAGCAGCAAATTACACAATAAAAAAAAACAAATAGTTATATATAAAAAACGATTAGGGGGTAATTATATTAAAAGTATTAATGGGTAATTATATAAAAATAATTAATGAGTAAAAAAAAATAATACAATGAGAATGTTGTTTAATAGACTTTCTTTTGAGGGGACAGAAATGAAAAATTAAAAATGATTTAATAAAATATTATATAATTAATAGATAAAACGTAGACTTTTAACAGGTATTAAAATAAAAACACAGAAATAATTAATGTAATAATAAACAAATAGATAAGGGGAAAAAAAAAAGGTCGGACGTGAAAAAAAAAATAAATATAAACTCCGGGGTATGGGCACTGGAAGAAAGATTTAAACAATGAAAAAGTAAAAACGTAAAAATTAATTAATAGAGAAGAAATAAAAAAAAAAGAAGTAACGAAATTAATTAAAAAATAGAGAAGAACCAAATAAAAAGAAGTACCGGTAAATAAGAGGAAAGGAATGAAAAGGAAAAAATCAAATAGTCAAAAAATGAGAACGTTAGAAAAGTCGCAATTTGAACAAAAAGGTCGAAAAGTGAAGTTAGAAAATGTTGAAATAAATCAAAAAACTTAGCTAGATTAGCAGTCAAAAAGTTCAATTGTAAATCTTCCAAAAGACAGAATAAAACGGTCAGACTAGACAAAAAAAGTTTTCAAATGCAAAGGCCGAAAATTTGGGAAGGGTAAAGGGACGGTCATCACTTGTCTTAGATCTTAAACTTAGCTAGCCACATTCACTGACCCAATCCAAACCAACAATATTCCTTTCTACCAAAACAACACATTTATCCATACCTTCCATACCACATACACCAAAATGCCTCTTTGATTCCATGAAAAAACCTAAATAATCCCCCTATTTACAAATATTGTCTGTGGGGGGAGGGCATAAAACAACCTCTTCTAAAAGATCCCCAAATGAAATATACAAAATGACAGAATAATATTTACAAGAAAATAAATAAAATTAGTGTTAGTAATAAAACCCCCACAAACCATAAATGTGGCAGAAATATCAATTAACCGGACGAAATCGATGCGGGACTTATGAAAAATAAAGCCACACTCATTCATCCCAATCATTCACACAGGCACACACACTCATTCATACACAACAACAAATACGAAAAAAATCACACATAAAAACGAAAGGCGTCCTGCATCTACCAGAGAACTGACATCACTGACCACCCAAAACGAGGAGGGGATGGGAGTTTAAACAAAAAGAAAATGGGGGGACAGAAATAAAAGGGGCCAATGAGCAAATACACCTAAGCTAAGTTTAACCAGAAAAGAAAAACTAAAAGAAAAAACAAAACCTAAACTAACCTAATATCAGGATGTTGCTTCTGTTCAACCCAGGAAAACAAAATCCTGCCTAACCGACATCCAAATTGCCACTCTGGTCAGCCCCTTTATCGGCAATATTCGCGCAAGAATTACCCACCTTTTGCCAAATTCTGATGAAGTGAGCCGCCGTTTTCTCCGTCCCTGATCTTGACTTTAAGCTGATGCTTAAAGAACAAGATCAGTGGGAAAAAGTGAACTTCTCGCCCTCATAAAATTCCTTCTGACGCGTCATCCAAATCACGACTCTCATAACACTAGTAAGCAACAGAACCACATAGTAAGTACTCCTCCTTCGTCATTGCGGCACCACATTGCGCAAACAGAACTGGCTTCCAGGGACAAAAAAACTTTCCCTGCAACATGCGAACCATGAGGCCTTCAACAAACCTGCACAGCAACCGCCCTGTCTTGCACTGAAAAAGGCGTGACCAATGGTCTCGACCTCCCCTGTACAGCGACGACAGTTTGATGTTTCTCCAAGCCTGCTGAACAAAAGTCTTGCCGACCCAGAGGGTTTCACGAATCACCAGCCAGGTGAGTGATGCCTCATCGTTATTGAGACATTTCAACCCAGGCGCGCAAAGGCCATATCGAGCGGAGTCCTCCTGCTTCGTAAGACCGAGCTCGCCAATCAGATCATCTTGAACGGCCCCCCAACTAAAACTTGATACAATACATGCGAGACAACGCCTGGGCGTCGGAGAATCCATCCCGTAAGAGGAGCTTTGAGCGCGACGACATTCACGATAAAAAGAGCACTCGGCACGTGGTAAACGGCCGGGCCTCTTTGTTCGCACGAGTGCGCACTTTCAGGGATGGAAAAATGTTTCGGACATCTTCTTTTCAAAAGGCACCTCCTCATCTGACCCACGACATTCGGTCTCAAAAGGTAATGGCGAAGCATATATTGACGGATCTCAATGCTAGGCATCCCCAGACCGCCCTCAGAGGGATGGAGGCAACAGATCTCGCGAGATAATAAATGGGCCTTGCCTTCCACAGGGCAAAAGAACAAGGTCTTGACTACGACATTAGTCAGGCATACGGAAGGGGGAAGCACATAAGTCAGTAGAGGAGGATCCGGATAGATGTGTGAAAACACATACTTCCGCCTTTCCTTCAGGAAAGTCTCCTCCGAGACCACAGATTAACCGCGACCTCGGCCTTCCCTTGTACCTCCGACCAGTTCTTTTCCAACTGGAGATCAGGACCGAACCAGACGCCGAGTATCTTGATCGGCCCATCCGTCAGAGGAAAGGTCGGGAAAACTCCTTCCACGCACCCAACCGCAGCCCACAGACTTATCACGGTTGATCTGTATCACCATCTCATACCCGCTATTTTCTTTGCTGGCTTCGTTAATCTCGGCTCTCGACACAAGAGCCGAAACGTCGTCAAAGAGGGGCAGAATACCTGGCCGAGGTGGAAGCGCCAGGCAGGGAAATACCGCGCAGGACCAGATTCGCCTTTAACTTGCGAAGGAATGGCTCAAACGCAAGAACGTAAAGCAAGGGCGATGATGGACAACCTTGACGAATGGAGCGAGAGACAATACGAAAGGCTTCGACCTTACCCCCATTCACTTCCACCAGCGCACCGGGGTCGCATACAAGAGAGTCGGATCCAGGAGCGAAAGTCGGCTCCGAAACCGGCCGCCGAAAGGACAACCTCGAAACCGATGGTCAGCAACCCTATCGAAGGCCTTGGACTGATCTAAATTGATCAGCGCGGCTTCACTGTCGACTTGTTCTAAGATCAGCGCACCGATATAGAAGGTTATCCTGAATCGTCCGCCTTCACCAGCACAAGTCTGTTCAGGGCCAATCGAATGAGACAGGACAAGCTGCAAACGCTAAGATCTTCGCCAAAATCTTAAGTCGATGTTTAACATCAGCGGGGAAAGTTCCTAAACCATCCCCACCGTCCTTGTCCTTACGCAACAACTTGATCACACCCCTGGTGAAGCGTCGAGGTAAAGACCCGCCCTCATCCAGTGGTTGTAAATCAGCTGCAGCAAAGGAACAAAAACGGGCGACAGCCTCAAGTACACTTTTCAGGGAAGTCCATCTAGTCCCGGAGACTTATCCAGGCCAACCTGCTTCAGCGCATCCCAGATTTCCGACTCTGTTATAGGGGACCCTCGCACCTAGCCGCTTCAGCTGCCTCAAGGCAGGAAAGATGGGCCAATAGGCATCGAACTGAGCAGCTAACTGGGCTCATCTTAGGATCCCAAAAATTAGGAAAAATTGTCCCATTTCTCCCCAAACAGGATATCCAGTTTTTTCCCATTACGAGTTCTCAATGGAAGCAATTAGAATTTAATTTGGTTCAGAACATATTACCAGGGTTGAACTAATGTCTTAACGGAGATTTTCCACGTCTTGAATAAAAGGGAAGAATCCTTAGTCCGAATTGTTCAACGGCCACCTGTCGCCGTTCTTGGCAGGGTTTTTGGTTATTTTTGACTTTGCGGACAACCAGGACCTTTTTTTGTGTGGATTTTACCTGTTGCCCTTTTGTGAACTGCATTTTGTTTTAAAGTTTGTTTATTTACGACCTTATTGTAAAAGTTTTCTGATTTTTTTTCCTTTTTTACTCTCCATTTTTTTCACCTCCCCTTTATTTTTTTACTTTATTCTGTTTATTCAAGTTTTCCCATTTTGATTTTAATTTGACTCGTTTTTCTTTAATCTAATTTTGCCTTTTAATTTCGTTTTTCTCCGTAATTTCCGCAGTTTTTCTTCATTTCTACCCTTTTTTTAATTTTTTTTTCTCTAGTTTTCCGTGTTAATTAGTTACTTTTTATTTTTCGTCCTGTTCGTTATTCTGTGTTTTACGTAATTTCTTATTAATTATTTATTTAATTGTTTTTCTTTTTATTTATTTTTGGTTTGATTTTTTTTTGGGGGCAGCCTTTTTTTATTTTTGGTTTTGCT
>CAHIKZ030002204.1:0-32500 GCA_903632075.3 Acanthosepion pharaonis
AATTGAAACAAAAAAAGACGCTGTACTAAGAATCGGAAAGAGACAGTTGAATTTTCTAGGATGCATAATGAGGAAGGAAGACCTGGAGATTTTGACACTCACAAGAAGGATACATCGATAAGAAGTTGCGGAGAACTATGATCGGCCACATCTTGAAGGAACACGGCACATAAGATTTTTTTTTAAATATTCTACGCTTGTAAATCCTGTTCGAGTCCAGTAAAATGCAAGCATTCAAATACTGATTTTTTATAGTTTTTTGTTTTTTCCTTATGTAGATTGACGCAACAGAATCTTTCCTGACGTTTTACGAACTCGGCATAAGACAAAATTAGTAATTGCCTGTATAACTGTTAGTTGTTTTTGTTTTTCTTGGGTTTGGCTATAAAATAAAATTTTAGCCTTTTTGGGAAAAATGATAAGAAGAAAAATGACGAAAAGATTGAAAAATATTTTGAAATAATCCAGTATTCTAGGAGATTAAAACAAAGGACTGAAAAAATGGGAGAAGAAAAAACGCTTCATAAATGGATGGCAAAACGGAAAAACAGGAGCTACGAAAAGATAGGGAAAGGAGGCCATGACCATTGTCCTACACCGGAAGGCACGAAAAAAAAAGAGGAAGGGGATTGTATAATTTTTATTTTTATATCTTTTTTTCTTAAGTAGTCTGGCATAACAATATTTTTTACTTTTCCGTAATATCTGAGAAGAAAATGACGAAAAATGACACCGTAATCCGAAGTAAATAGGGAGAGCAAAACAAAGGACTGAGAAACGATAACATTTCGTTACAAACTACGCTTGTGTAAATGGATGGCAAAACGGAGAAGAAAAACAGAGATTCATAAAAAGCTAAGAAAGAGGGAAGAATGAGAAAAGGAGAAGAAAAAAGAAGGGGGATTTATGCGGATTGGAAGAGATGGACCACTTAATGGAAGGCACAAAAAAAGAAGGGGATTGTATCTTTTTTTTTATATCTTTTCTTTCTTTTAGTCAAGTACAACAGATTCTTTTTACTTAACTGTTTTTTCAATATGCACACAACTGTAGGTACGGCGTAAGCTAAAATTAGTAAATGTCTGTATTTTGTTAGTTGTTCAGAATTGGTTTTGGTATTAAATAAAATTTTTCTTCCGTTTTACACAGATACCGACTGGTTATGACCAGTAAAGAATCATCTTTTTTTTTTTTTACAAATTAATTTATTTTCTTCTTTTTTTTTTCTATTTTTTTATTTTAAAATTTTCAGCGTTCTATTTTCGAATGAATTTAAAAAAAAAAAAAATTCAAAAATATGTATTAATTTTTCTCAGTTCACTTCATGTTTTAAATTCAAAATACTACTTCATTTTTATTTTTAAAATTTTTTTCAAGTGTTCTTTAGAAAATGTCTTCGCGCTGTCGAGCTATTTACATACAAAGTTTAGCTAAGTCTGACCAAGGACAGGACAAGTTTCTGGAACAAAAAATGAATCTCAAAACCATGACAGCGCGAATGGTCTTCAAGATTAGTGTAGTATGCGACTCACTCTATATGAAGGCAAAAAAAAATATTAAAGAAAATTTGAGCACTCAGTGACCTTAGAATTATTCTAAATCAGTAAGTTTTAATGAGTCTCCGGATTTATCGACGCTCACCCTCGACATTTAAACACGTGATCGATGCGACTTGTATATGTAACGCGGGGAGTGAGGGGGGACACGTTTTGTCCTACAAAGTACATTTGAAAGATCATAGTCTGTTACAGCCACGCGAAAAATGTCGTGTCTACGTTTGGAGAAAACCAAGAATGTTTCACATCTACTGGTAGACAGCATATTTTGAATAAAATTTAATGTTACTTAATAAGATTCAGTATTTGCATTTTCATTATTATCTACGACGATAACGTTCTCTTAGCTGACCATAACCATTTGTTCCATGGCGGTGAAAAGAGAAATAATATTTAACAAGCGTGGTTTAATTCATTTTTGTTAGAAGAATTTTACAGTGACGTTCACCTGTACAAGGCCCAAGAGCCATTCGAGGTAGAGGGTTATAGAGCAAGAGATACAACCCCAAGCACGTCAATAATGACACCAAGATTTTAAGGGGCAAAGTGAAAATAAAGGAAAAGACTATAGAATTTAAGTTCGGTTTTAAACAGGAAACAAGGAATAAATTGTTTATCCTGTTCAAAAAATAGGGGATTAGTGCGGAGTGAAAAGTACAGGACTTTTATGTAGTATCGGTCGTCCTATTTGGCAATGAATGCTGAACAGTCTCCTCACAAATGAAGAGAATTTAAGGCAAAAGAAACGCAGTTCTTTTTGAAGGTTGCTGAGGATAGCATGGACTGAACCTCCTTAGGACGAAGTTTTTTTTGGTCTAAGGGATGGAAAGATACATTTATACTTAAACTCAGAAAACGATACTAGAAATTTCTAGGGAAAATAATGAGGAAACGGTAAAAAAAGGTAAAGAAAATACTCACAGGACATATTGAACACAAGACTAACACAGGAAACGTAAATTGTTGACAGAACAGGATTTATTAATGCCCTAAAAAAAAAACGAAATTTTTTTTCTTTACATAGGACAGGAAATTGTGAGAGCCATAATCATCCACGTCCTTAACAGAATCTAAGATTTCGGGCATTTAGTGAATATCTAACACACTATACGAGATTAGCTTGCAAACCATTATTAATGGCGAGACACACACAGGCCTTTTTACCAAACTTTTTTTGACAAAAAACACAAATATGGAGTACTAGTCAGTCAAACTGACTGCAGTAAAAATAAATTTTGTTCATAATTTTAGCTGTTGTTCCATGGCAGTTTTCACAAAATACTGATTTTTATCTTTTAGATTTTATAGTTTTTATAATATTGACACAATTCCACAAATATAGAGCTCCATATGAAAGTAGTAATGGTGTTTGACATTAGCTACTTGAAAATGAAATTCATGCAATACATTATTGAATAAAGACATGCTTTGATTTTTCCTGAAATTAACCAAATTTGTACACAAGGCAAAAAAATATAAAGGCCATGTGAAAGTAGTTAAATGTTGTTTGATATTATTTATGCTCATTATTCCATAAAAAATTTAAATATGAATTTTTATTTTTGTTCATGAGCCACATTTCCGGCATTAAATTATCGGCATTGGATATTAAATGGGAAAAAGATAGAAATCATACATCAATTGTGTTCATTGACTTAAAATATGTTTGCCCTTCTTTTGCCTTTAAAGGAGTGTCCTTTTTATATGCTGATGTCATAGACATGCATTACTTTATTTTTGGGCCTAATCACACTGTGAATTTTTTCTAATTTCTATACTAAATATAAATCTGTTACGAAAAAGAACTGTTGTTTTGCCAATTAAAATGAATACAAAACGCCCTTCTTTGACGAAAAAGAAATCGTACATTATTAAATGAAAAAAAGAATGGTCAACAAATGTTTTTTCACCTTTTTCAACCGATTAGAATTCTGCGGAACCAGAATCAACGTTTAATATTACGCAAGCGAATGAACGGTTAATTGGATTAAAGAAAAAATGCAGATTTAATTTTTCCCCACTTGTGATAAAAATTTTTTATTTTTTATATATATAGAATGGGGAATTTATATTCGAATAGTCATTTGTTTAAAACTTTTATGTATATTTGTAGAATCATCCTTAAATTTTTGGCAGCCAGCTTTAAATAACCTGGCCAGTAGAAAATGAACACAAAATGTCTTCTTGCCGCAAATTGCAAAAAAATCGAATTATTCAAATCGATGGGAGTTGGGAAACACAAAGTCGATCTTGGCTTTAAAAAATATAGCATTGCATTAAATTCAATAAATCCGTGGGAAAATTAATAGATCCATTGTTAACACACACACGCACACACAACATCCTTCTTTGTTAGATAGAGATAACTTAATTTGTGCAGGAGGCTACAAATGAACATTGAGCACTCAGAGTCGAACACACTACAGTATAATGGTCTGCGAGTTTTGCTTGCCAACAATTGTCCTATGTACATTTAATTGATCTTTAGTTTTCAATGTTTCTTGACACAAGGTCACAAATGTTATCTTCCAAATCGTTACAGTCTTATTTTGGGTCTCTGAGATAAATTTGCTAATGAAAAATTGGGAAGGCTATTTTGTCCCAGTTTTAATAATGAGTGATATTTTTTTTACATTGAAATGACAAATTAGAGATAGCGAAAAATACAATATTCATTAATATATTAAAATCGGATAGAAAAATTGAATAAAAAAGACAGGATTTTAAAACTTTCAATGACGGGACAATGGGACGTTAAATAGACTACAATTTTATTTCCTATCTCTGCATTGATATAATTGCGTTTATCGCGCAGGAGTCAAAGATCCCATTTTACGGTTCGAGGTAAAAATTACGATATCAAAATTTTTCCCCCGGTAAGAAGGCAATTTTTTTATTAAAAACATTTGTAAACTAAATTGTATACTTGTCAAAACCAATATTAGACGTGTGTCTTTTCTGTTTGCAGTCTAAATTATGCAATTGGTCATGTTTAACAAACTGACACAATTCAAACAGAATTGATCAAAAGTCTTCAATAAACAATAAGAAAAGGGAAGAAAAGGATAAAATAACAAACATACAAAAATACATAAATAATCGGTTCGAAAATATTCTTTTGGTCCTGATATAAATGTACAGGGTCAATATAAGATAAAGTGTATAAAAAAAGGCAAAATAGGCAAAGGATGTTTAACTTCCAGTTTTTTGTTTAAAAACCCTAAGGCATGGGATCTAAAAATAATGAAATCTAAATATCTTGCAAAAAAATTTTATGTAAGACAACTAAATTTATTTTAAAATGCTATTTGTACGTTTTTTACAAATAAAATACAGAGTGTCCATAAATTATGTGCACTTTAAAAATTAAATAACTTTATTTGTATTTGCGATAGAAATAATTTGTAAAAAGGATTAGAAAGAAGTAAATGTATATTTTTTAAGGTTTATTGAAATTTTATTTAAGTTTCCACATGTCCTCCATCATTAGCAATACAAAGGGTAATACGATTTTGCAGTTCACGGAAAACATTTGCCAACTGATTTACAGTAATGCCTGAAATCACATTAGTTATTTTAGCTATACTTAAAACTAGGTACATTAAACTTTATAACATTTTTTACAGATTATTTCTATCGCAAATACAAATAAAGTTATAAATTTTTAAAGTGCACACGAACTTTATATATATATATATATATATATATATATATATATATATATATATATATATATATATATATATATATATATATAATCATGTTTTTTATTTATAATATTTTATTTTTACAGATAACAATGCAAAAAATAAATTTGAGCATATAATAAATTTAAATTAATTAAATTTAAAATTTTAAATTAAATATAAATATTTTGAAATTTTATTATAAATTTTATTCAAAAGATAGATTTTAAAATTAAATCAAATTTAAATAAATAATTAAATTAAAAGAATTTAGTTCATTTCATTAAAAATCAAAAAAAAAATTGAAAATGTTATTGAAAAATTATAAATAAATTTTAAGGAATTTAAATCTAAAACAAACGTTTGGGACTTAAAAAATCCATTCATTTTACAGAAATGAATAATATTTAAAAATTTGAATGAGTTTATATTTTTAATGGAATTACCTGCATTAAAAAAATAAATGGACATATTTTAAAATATTTTTATTAAATAAAGAAAAAAGAAAATTGCCATTGAAGAAAGCATATTTTAAAATTAAATAAAATATTGATTTTAAAAGCATTAAAATTTTTGAATTTTAAATAATTTTTTTTTTTTGAAAATAAAAAGGAATGCTAACGCAAAAAAGATCCCAAAAAAATAAATTAAAATTTATTAAATTAAATTTTTAAATCAACAACCGTACAAATGAGTATTCTTTAATTTAAAACAATATTTGGATGTCTGATCAGAATCAAATATATTTTTGATTTATATATACAAATATATTATATATATATTTATATATATATAATATATATATATATATATATAAATTTCCAGAAAAGAAAAGAAAAAAAGATAAAAAAAAGATTTAAATATATAATATTAAATATAAATATAATTTTTTTTAAAATCATTCTGTGGTATTTAAAAAAAATCAATCAATCAAGAAAATCTAAAATTCACTTTTTTTTAAAAAATTATATAATATATATATATATATTATATATATATATATATATTATTAATATATATATATTTATTTATAAAAAAAATATTTATGAATAGATTGATAAAACATTCATATGAATTTAAATTTTTTTCAAAAAATTTATAATGTTTTCAAAAATTGAAAATTTTTTAAATTTCCCAAATAAACAAATATAAAAAAAATTCTTGAAAATTGTTTAATTTTAAATTTTCCAAAAAAATTTAAAAATAATATATATATATATTTCGAAATATATGTCAATATATAGAATACATATTTTATATATATATAATGTATAAATATAAATAATACAATATTCAATTATATATTATATATATATTATATTATATATATTTATATACATTCCAGTATAAGAATGATATTCATTATTAAAATACAGAAGAACTGAAAAAAAAAATTTTAGAATTTTTATTTTGATTTGAAAAGAATTTATAGTTAAAATTTGTTGAGAAACATTATATATTTTTGAACAATTGAGAAAAAAGACAAAAAATTAGAGGAAAAGAAACAAGGAATAAACATGAAAGTTTTATTAAAATAAATGAATATATATAATAATCAATATAATTATATAATATTCTTCATGGTTTTTATTTTTAAGTCATAAAAGATTCCAAAAAAATTTATATATTAAAACTTAATTTTTCAAAAACATAAATTATTATTATAATTATTAATTATAATGGGTGATTTAAAAGAAAACCATTATAAAAATATCAAAAATTCATATTTAAATATTGAATCCAATATATAAAATCATTTCTATTATTTAAAATAGATATGATTTATAATTAAAAAAGATGTTATATTTTATTTATATGATAAATAATTTCATAATAGATATATCAATGATAGGCAATACTCAAATTTATTTTTGTTTTATAAGATAAAAACAAAAAAAAGTTATATGATGATATTTATGTTATTATTTTCCAAGGAGATAACATTAAAAATTTTAAATCAACGTCTAAATTTTTTCATATGGAAAAAATTTAAATATAAGATAGTGATGTTTTCATTTTTTAGATTTTATATTCACGATTAATAAATCATAAATTGATGAAACCAACATGACATTTATTTTAAAATTGTTTTATTGCTGTAATGTTGGTTATATAAAATGTTTTTTGGAAAAATAAATGTTGTGAAATTTGGTATGCATTAAACAGCTAAAAATAATGGTATTTCTTTTTTATTATATTATTATAAAAACAAAAAGATAAATATTCTAGTTTTGAAAAAAAGAATCAGTAACAAACTTCATTGACGTCAGATTATTTAAATAAGAAGAAATCAATATATCAAAGAAAAAATAAAAGATGAAAAAGTTTCTAGTAAGTTTTACAAAAAGAAGGAATTGTCCAGAAACAAAGAGGGCCCCAAAAGCGACTTTGATTTTTTAAAAATTTCAAATAATCTGTCCAAAAAAAATGGAATTTTATGCTCAAATGACACAAGAAAGAGAGAGAGAGACAATTTTATCTGTTTTATGGTATAATTTATATTTAAAATTGTTTAGTAGGGTTGAAACAAAATTTAAATCTTAGTGTTTTATTTTGAATTTCAAAATATTTCAAATTAAGCTACACTATTTATATTATTAAGGACTATTTTCTTCAAAAAAGTTAATATCAGAATCAAAATGTTTCGAAAAAAGTATTTGTCTATATTTTGAAAAAATGAGGTATAGAAACATTATTGCCTCATTATTTTGTTTATTGTTCAATGAATGTCATATTGAATTTATTATATACAACGTTTTCCGGCCTTTCATATATCTGTATATATTTTAAAATAAATATATATGGATTTATATACACTATTAAAATTATATGGACTATTGTCCTCATCTATTCACCAAATTTATTACAACGTTTAAAAAAAGAAAGAATATCTGTCTATATTTTAATAGATGAAAATATTATGTTTTATCTATTAACATTAATCGGACTATAAAAAATCTTTGTTAAAATGATTTATCAAAAATACAATTTCGACCGTTTATGCTCCTTATAAAAGAAGATGTCGAAAAAAAAAGGATTTCGCCATATGAATAAACAAAAATGTTTAAGTTAAATACCATGTTTAATTGGATTATGCTATAAATTTCTCCTGTGGAAATGAATCTAAAATAGAAAAAATTAATTTAAAAACAAATATTGAATTTACTCTTTGAAATTATGTCAATGGATTTAACCAATTTTCATTCACATTGTGAAATGTGCTCTGAAAGAAAATATTTTTAAGTTATTTACCCTGTTTTCAAAATGGAAAATTTAATGATATATTCAAATAGAATTTATATTTCGAATTTTCTGTTTCAAAGAGAATTTGAATGACAATGAATGAAAAAAAAGACAATTATAAATTTGTAAAAAAAGAAAATAATCCACAAAACATATATAGAATATAAATCTATGAATCTATTTATCTATATACAAATATCATATATATTTATATAATATATATATATATATATATATATATATATATATATATATATATAGGATGTCCATAAAGTTCGTGTGCACTTTAAAAATTTTATAACTTTATTTGTATTTGCGATAGAAATAATTTGTAAAAAGGAAAGAAAAAGAAGTAAATCTATATTTTTTAAGGTTTTATTGAAATTTTATTTAAGTTTCCACATGTCCTCCATCATTATTAGCAATACAAAGGGTAATACGATTTTGCAGTTCACGGAAAACATTTGCCAACTGATTTACAGTAATGCCTGAAATCACATTAGTTATTTTAGCTATACTTAAAACTAGGTACATTAAACTTTATAACATTTTTACAGATTATTTCTATCGCAAATACAAATAAAGTTATAATTTTTTTTTAAAGTACATACGAACTTTTATGGACATATAAATATATATATATATATATATATATATATATATGTCCCAAAAAATAATTTGAAAAATTTTTATCTTTTTAATTTTAAAAGAGGATTGAAAGAATTATGGACAGAAATTTCTTATATATTTATTAAAGGAAGAGAAAATTACCAGATACAGCATATTAGAAGAAGCACTATACAATCTGGAAAATGGTTTAATATAAATATATAAATAATCCTATATATATATATATATATATATATATATATATATATATATATATATATATTATATATATATATATATATTTAGATAGAAAATTTAAAACTGAATACATTGAACTTTATAACATTTTTTACAGATTATTTTATCATAAATACTAATAAAACAAAATAATTTTTAAAATGAAATATCAATATAACTTATGGACATATATATTGAAAAAATATATAACCTTTTAATATATATAGAATATATAAAAAAAATAATGCATCCCCATTATAAATAGAAGAATTATTTTCATTAAAAGCGTTATAATGGGTTTTGCCATATAGATTTTACCCTGTCCGCGCATATAATTTTTTTTTTTACAATCGGCATTTTGCCTGATGCAAATCATTATAACAGAAAAGGTTTTTCGATACGTCTTTCATAATGTTCGGGGGACTAATTAAAGGCTTTCGAATTTGAAGAGTTATTGTATGAAACGAATTATAGAAATGAGTTTTGGATATACTTAGATAGATATATTTAGATAGATATATAAAACTCGAAATTGTTTATTTTTAAATATTTGCTAATGAGGAAAAATTAGATAGACAAAATTTTAAAAAATCTATCTATCTATCTATCTATAGATCTATCTAGATATCTATTCATCTATATATGATATTATCAGTCAATTTCAAATAGATATCAGATAGCTAGATAGATAGACAGATAGAACAGACTGATAGATAGATAAATGAATTGATTGACAAGATAGATAGATAGATATGAACAGACTCATTTTGATATCTATCTATCTACTTCTCTAGCTAGCTATCAGTCAGTTCATATATATTCGATAGATAGAATTTATGGCAAGGCTGATAGATTATAGATACGAACTGACTGACAGATAGATAGATAGATAGATACGACTTTTGACAGATAGATAGATAGATAGATAGATTTATAGATAGATAGATAGATAGATATTAGGTTGGTGCAAAATAATGACGTAATAATGTCGTTTTTTAAATTAAAATACGTCACAAAACGACATTATTTACGTCATTATTTTTGCACCAACCTATCTATAGATCTAACAAACAGATAGATATATATAGAGATGATAGATAGATATTGACTGACTGAAAATAGATAGATAGATAGATTTATTAGGTTGATTAAAAAAATAATGACGTAATAATGTCGTTTTTTGAAAAAAAATATGTCACAAAAAACGACATTGGGTCATTATTTTTGATATACCAACATAATAGATTCCGAACTGAATGACAGATAGATAGATAGATAGATAGATAGATAGATTGATAGATAGATAGATAGATATGAACTGGACTTCCATTGAGATAGTTATGGATTTAAGGAATATATATATATATATATATATATATATATATATATATATATATATATATATATATATATTTTAGGTTTTTAAATCCAAATCGAAAAACCTTCGGTTTCTTCATTTTGCATGATCAAATCAATTTGAAGGAAAAAGTTTTAAAAAGAGAAAGAGCTAGGAACATGAACGTCTGTCAAAATTTAATCCTACAGTATACAGATCCAAAGCCCAAAAAAAAAAAAACCCAGTGGGAAAATAAACTAAAGTAAAAACTTCCCTAACGATTCGCTTAGCTTTGAAATCTTATCCCATTTGTCTAATTTCTCTAGGTTTAACTATATATATATATATATATATATATATATATATATATATATATATATATATGATAGATAGATCAAAGATAGATAAATACAGACAAATAGAATACATTGCATCATACATAGTCAAATATTCATTCAAAATATAACAAATTCAAAATCTATATACTTATTATATTCTGAACTTAGAAAAAATCTAAATGAAAAGCAGTATAAATTGATGACGTATTAATGTCGTTTTAAATTCATATAAAAAAATGACATTAATACGTCATAATATTTTGCACCAACCTAATATTATCTATCTATATCTAATATCTATTATATAAATATATATATATATATATATATATATATATATATATAACTAATTTCTATTTTCCATCTTTAAAATTATATTAATTTCATTTAAATTCCATGAAATAAAAAAAAAAATTTTTGTACGAAAATAAGAATCTATTTACATCAAATCGTCTTTAAATTAAATGGCAGCAGAAGAATAATATATGATCTTTTAAAAGGTAAGCATTAAACATTAATTAATGATTTAATTGCAATGGTCAATTTTGAGTTCTTCTTAGTTTTTGATGCCTATTGCATCTAACTCCCTCCTGAACTATTTTAATGGTAATTTTATAAAAAAAAGCCCTCCAACGGGAGCTTTTCATTGAAATGCATTTTAAGAGATATAGCTGCTTTTAAAATGCATTTAAAAAATTTTATTATGTGTTAAAACTTGAATTAAAGCTAGAATTTCGATTAGAAAAGGAAAATAAGAGTTACCTCCTTGAACCATGAATTATTTTTAATTTTAATATAATAAAATTAATATATATTTTTTAAAAATAGATAATCAGGCAATATAAAAATAATATCAACAAAAATCGTTCCTTTTTATATTCTTTCTAGGGCTTATGAATTTTTTAATCAAAATTTTTAGGGGTTATTGCTTGGATCCATTCAAAAAACAAAAATACACATATTACTTTATTTATATATAAGATTGCAATCCACTTATTTTTTGCCCATTCAGTTCGACAGAAGGATGCATAAAATGCCATGGACAGAACATTTGAACAACGAGGAAGTTTTAAAGAAAATAGAGACAAAAAGGACGCTTAAACTTAGAAACCAAATGAGACAGAGGAAATATCTGGTACCCATAATGAGGAAAGAGGGCTTAGAGAATTTGACCCTCACAGGATATACTTAAGGCAAGAGGTGTAGAGGGAAATAGAGTAATTTACGTAACATGTTTGTGTAAATGGATATTACTTAGGACATGTATGTCAGGAAGACCTTTGTAAAAGTCTGATTAAATGACATACATTTTTTATTTTCCATTTTACATTAACAGCTAAAAATTCAATTTAATTTTTTGCATATTTTTGAAGAAATCGTAAAGACAGTCAAGACAATAGTGTCTGGGCGTGATAAAAGTCTGATGTAATCACGGATGACGTAATATATTAAAGGTCAATAAAAAATCATACATTTTGAGAATAGATTCATATTACTGCACACCATTGCAAATGACCTAATCTGAAGAAGAAACAAATGAAAATCGTTTACAGCCTGTCAATGGGGTATAAGTTTGATAAATGATCAAAAAAAAAGAAACTGAAGTTGTTGTTTATTAATTAATTCTTGGGTTATGTTAGTCTATTCATATTATTATCTATCTATCTATATCATAATATATCTATCTATCAAATATCGAAAATAGATTCATTACTGCACAGCACAGCAAATGGCCTAATCTGATAAAAATTAGAAATTGATTAGTCCAGAGGGTCTAAAAATTGACAAAAGAAACAATTTAAAGGAAACTAAGAAAAAAAGTAAAATTAATTTCATTATGATATTGTACTAAAGTATATATATATATATATATATATATATATATATATATATATATATATATATATATATATATATATATATATATATATATATATATATAAATATAAATAATTAAATTTATTTTTGTATAAATTAAATTTTATTAAAAACAATATTTTGTTTGATTTATTGCTTTATAATTTATCCTATTGAAAATACATTGTTTATATATATTATATTATATATATATATATATATATATATATATATATATATATATATATATATATATATATATAATGAAATGGACAAAGTCCGACATTTTATTTTGTTTATTTTTTAGTTTTATACATTCTTTTGATAGATACAAATATTTAAGTAAATAAACAGTATTAAACAACATTTACTGGCCTGAATCGCTTAAAAAGGCACGTCAGGCTATACAGCGGTTTAATATAGGATACAGGTTCGATTCTTGTCGGACGACGAATATTTTCTATGAAAATTTCTCAGACATTCAGGCCGGTAAATATTATTTAATACTGTTTATTATAAACAGGGCATTTACTTAAATATCTGTATCTATAAAAAGAGTCTATAATAAAAAATTTATAATTAATTATAATATATTTATATATATATATATATATATATATATATATATATATAGAATTGATAAAATTGTTAATATTATCTCTTTGACAAATTTTTATATATATATAGAATTGACCTCTAATATTCTCTCTATATATATTATATATATATATATATAAGAAATTATGATATCAGCTGATTACTCTACCTTGGTTTCAACTCTTCGCTATTTTCAGGCGATTTTCGGTCAGTTAATTTCCTAACGCTTTATTTTTTTAAAAATCAATAATTTATGAACGCTATATATATATATATATTTTTTTTTTAAATAATTAAAACTAAAAAAATATAAGTAAATGAATAAGCGCCAACGTGACGGCTGGTAGAAGGTGATGAGGAGATTAGAAGGATGAAGAGGAGGGGAAAATCAAATGTATTTAAAATGTATCGGTTGAGGATTACATGAAATATACATATACTTTTCTTTTCATCCCACTTCATATGAACTCAAAACTACCTTTATTTAGTTTGTATAGAACGTTAGGCGTTAAGAAATTTTGTATTTAAAAAAAAATCGTTTGGAAATCAGCTGATGATATCACCCGAATAAAAAAAATATAAATATATATATATATATATATATATATATATATATATATATATAGAGAGAGAGAGAGAGATAGATAGATAGATAGATAGATATAGGGTTAATACTGAAGAAATCGAAAGGTTGAAACCAAAACCAAGGCAGTGGCATCGGTTGAGGAATATATATATATATATATATATATATATATATTACATGAAACATTTATACAAAAAGTAGATTAGTAAAGTTAATGATATAAATGGCGAAAAACATCTTCGGAAACAAAATTTATTAAAGTTACATTAACCCACGAACCTGTCGATGAATGTTATGATCCTTGTTTTTATTAACTTCAAGTTGTATAATTTTTTTTTATTTTGCTAGTACTTTCAGCTCTAAATTCAGCCATCCTCAGACATGGAAATATATATTTTGTTTTAGTAGATCCAGGTAATAGCGGACATGAAAAATTAAATGAATTAATTAATGCAAACTGGTAATGCAGGTTAGTAGTTCCAGGAATGCGGGTTAGTAGCAAAATATATATACAGTCTTTGGTATTGAAGTATCACTGTATGACTTCTTACTGAGTCTATGTGCTCGCTCACTGTGACTCCTACAACGCTGTTACCTCACCCCTTCACTCTTCCGGTTACCTACAACCCTTTTATTCTGTCACTATGGACTCGACTCGACTCTTTGGTCTTGCTCTCCGGGTATTCACTGGTAGTAGTATAAGTATACACTGGGTGTCCATTTGTATAAAAAAGGGTGGACACCTCAACATTATTATTATTATTATTATTATTATATACATATATGTATAAATATATCTGTCCATATCTTTGACATGAGGCATTATGATTACTTACATTATTTACATTATTCGGACTTTTATCCTCATCTTCATTGTCATATTCACATTTCGGCCGTTATACGCTCCTACCTTCTTCAGGTAATTGGAATTTCGAACCGAACCCTTTATTTCGTCCACCGGGGTAGATTGTTCTAGTTCCACGTGCCATGCTTTCAATATTTGTCTATATCTCTGAGATGTGGTATTATGATTACTTACACTATTTACATTATTCGGATTGTTATCCTCATCTTCATTGCCATATTCACAAAGTTACGGCCGTTGTATACTCCATCCTTCTTCAAACCGAACCCTTTATTTCGTACACCGGGGTAGAGGGTTCTAATTCCATGTGCCGTACCTCTTTCCGGATGTCTCAGTTATTTCTCTTTAAGGGAAAGTTTTGGTTCACCACTTTGTGGCCCGTTATTAAACTCACAACTCTTTGGTTTCAGTCACTGGATTTAAACAACACTAGGCCATGTGTCCTTCAGGGTTCAGTTCGAAATTCCAATTACCTGACGAAAGCCGGAGCATACAACAGCCGAATCGTTGTGAATATTTCAATGAAGATGAGGCTAATAGGCCGAATAATAATATATATACATATATATATATATATATATATATATATATATATATATATATATATATATATATATATATATATATATATTTACATACAAGAAATAATCACACATAGAATCAATCAGAAGTATTAATGCGATTATTGGCGACATCCATCGCTAGAAACATAATATATGCATTAAAATACTGTTAATCCATAGTGCGAGTTGATCCTCGTCGATAAACTTGATGTCTGTAGTTTTCAGTTTATTTGATGTTAAAATAGTAGTACTTACGAATAGTCCTCTATTCATCATCAGGCATGTGTTTTTTTCCTTATAAAATCAAAAACTTGAAGACGATATACCTGTATGTCGACCGAAAGATGTTTTTTGAATATCTGCTATTATTGACGGTTGTGTAAGATCTCGGAACGTGCAAAGACGCAACGCTAAGTTTTTCAAAATATTATATATTATATATAATAATAAATATTATATAGTATATATATTTAATGACATAATAATAATAATAATCATAATCATGACAATAATAATAATAATAATAATAATTACAATAATAATAATAATAATAATAATAATAACAATTATAATCCTTTTTTTTAAACATATTTTAATCAGCTGTGTGTCTTCCGAACCGTTCTTTGATGTGAGTGAAATGCGCCGGACGACGCCATCCTTTCAAGACATTGATTGAACGAGCCGACATTATCCGTTTACGTTACATCAAAACGAGGCCGTCACTTTGAACAAGGTCAAACAGGCTGTTCGGAATAATGCGATCATTTTCGTTTGGGAAGATGATAGAATGAAAAAAGAAAAAAGAAGAAAATATTTAGCGAAATAGTAAATTCTACGATGAAGATGGTAAAAAGTACAAAGGGTTCCCTTCTACAGGAAATCAGTATCAACGCACTCAAATTACAGCGACAAAAGAATTTTCAAACACTAAAATATGGCGATAATAAATAAATATAATAGTCATATAAGATTAACGTATTATCTAGCAGCATATTAATCAGGCTCTCATCGTTTTATGAAAGCCAACTCTTCACCACGCAGTTTGCTTTCTGTTCTACTGAGGAATTTAGTGATGGCATGTGTCATCAAACAAATCCAGGAAATTGTATACCTCTCTAATAGTCTTTGTATATTTGTTATGACGACATCACAGCAGCATAGGATCACATCAATGGATATATATATCTTCTCATCTATTAGAAACTTTATTTTCCAAAAAATCAATAATGAATGCATCTTCATTGATAGTTCAAAAAAATTAAGCAGAAAAATTCGAAACCTATAAAATTTCATTAGGGTTTCAAGGAGGAAATGAGGTCCCCAGTTTATTTGATCTCTTTAGAAAATTGTGCGTTTGGCATTTTTGCGTACAGATGTGAAAAATGGACATGGATAATTCCATTCGACATTAGACACGAATGACCAAATAGATTTGTCATCCATTTCTGCTATCCTTCAAAATTTTCTTTGTATGATGCTGAAGGACTTAATGGGACAACAAAGGGCTATGCATAATTAAATTTGTTTCATTCATTCCACCCCAAACAAGGGAATAAAGCCACTTTTATAAGAGGTTATATGATGTTAATGAATATGAGAAAGAAACTACTACTAAATGAGAAAGAACACTAAAAGAATAAGAATTAAGAAGAGAAGATAACGATTGACAATGATTTCAAATTCTTGAAGATCAAAGTTACCTGCAAAGCAATAAACCGGAAGAGAATTCCCCGAGCCAAAAGAGTGATAGAAGAAACTGTTAGCATAGAACTTACGGTTACATCTAGCCATTTGAACTGTGAAATTATGAGACCTTTCTGATAATCTAGTATTGTCCTTAAATTTATAAAGTCATGTCAGTCCTTGTAGATTGTAATGTATCTTTGAAGATGTTCAGAAAACTATCAAAATACAAGGATCTTAAAATGGAAATCTAAGAAATGTGGTACATGAGAAAATCAATAATCCCAGTTGTATTTGGAGTCCTCGGATTGATTAGAAAATGTTCCAATAGACTCATAAAAAGGATTTATTGAAGTCTCTTACCAAATAGGAAAGTTCATCAGAACAATTATCAGGAAAGTGTTTATAGAAAGACACTGAGAAGCGTTGGGTATATTTTAATGGCCGCAGCTCTGATAAATCCAACACAACAATTTGACATGAAAAGAACTTGCGGATCATTTTATCACAAACGAAGGTTGGTAATAAACGATAATACTTAGGACAAGAACAACACATACAAGATTCGCCAGCGTAGAAGTGAGTCAGGTGAATTCCACAATGAATCTCCAACTGTAGGATATCTACCAACCACCCGACGCGTTCAGATGTGACACAAGGCCGAATTTAATGTGGGGTATCCGAACCAGTAGCCTCGGCCAAATATTCACCGTAGACACCGTATAAAACGTGACCGGGTAGCTGTTTCCCGAGACGAGAAAAGGAAGCCTCCATTGATGTGTTCATATGCTGCTGCGAGATCGTCTTATCGAGTATACAATTTCCTATTAGAGAGGTATCTAATTTCCTGGATTTGTTTGATGACATATATGCCATCATTACATTCCTCAGTAGAACAGAAAGCAAACTGCGTGGTGAGGATTTGACTTTCATAAAACGATGAGAGCCTGATTAATATGATGCTCGATAATGCGTTAATGTTATATGACTATTATATTTATTTATTATCGCCATATTTTAGTGTTTGAAAATTTTTTTGTCGCTGGAATTTGAGTTTATAGAAAGGCACTGAGAAGCGTTGAGAACATAGGCATTCCACTGAACTTGAACAAAAATCAACATCTTCTACCAAGTGTTCCAAGAAATAGGACTCAAGATAACTTTTCTAAAACAGAAACTATGGCCTGAAATTGGAATGAAATCAGTAATGGCACCTACCCTTAATCCAGCCTAAATATAGCGAGTGTGGAATAATTAAATACCAAACACTACAAATACAACAGTGTATTGATGAGTTATAAAAAATTTAGTATTGGAGATTGAATATAGACTAGGTTGCGTCAAAGGTAGTTTCGCCTAACACCACCAATTGCTACAAAACCAAAAGATCAACCAGAAAACTCCAGTCATCTTCTTAAATATCCCCGTCAGATCGAGCCTTTCCTATGAATGCCATGCATGGCGCCAGACTCGTTCAGAAATATCTAAACTGTCAGCTGTATACAACCGCCTTTTACGATCAATGGCTAAAACGACATGTCAGCGAATGACACCTGAAAAAATGCTTTTAAAAGAAAGATTTTATAAATTGCTAATTTTCATCACACTTAATTGCTTTTTTAAATATATCCTCTTTTACATCCCTAGTAGCACACTGAGAAATCGAATTTCAAAACTCCAAAATACTTGTGGTCTGAAGTGGGCCTTCATGTTGCCTGTTTTACCGCTTCATTCTCTCGGTTAACTTCGATTGAATAAATACAGACGACTTCTGTTATATCAGTAACTACATTAATTCAAAATGTTTTTTTTTAATGCAACTACTTTAAAGTAAATGAACAAGATAGATTCTGCTACATCTAAACATGATGCTGTTTTTGCTCCATTCTAATTGAACGCTTTTTCTGGACGAACAGCTGGGTATGGCTGTTAGTAATAATAATAATAAAATTGTTGTTAACCCGAAATGTAGATTCTGTGATGAATATGCAGAAACAATCGATAATTTAGCATCAGGTGGCACGGTATTAGCACCAATTGAATATACAATTCGGCATGACAGGTTGGGTCACTATCTGCAATTGAAAATATGCAACTTTTACGAGAAGGACACTGCAAGAAATTGGCATGAACACCACCCAGACCCGGTTACAGACATAGGACCTGTAACAATTTTATGATACTTTACAATACACACAGACGGAACAATCAAAGCTAATCGCCCAGACATTGTGATCAATGACCACAAAAACAAAAGTGCTTTCTTATTGCCATGGTTGTCCTTGCAGACTGTAATGTATCTTTGATGATCTTCAAAATGCTACCAAAATACAAAAATCTTGAAGTGGAAATCTAAATAAAATTGGCACATGGAAACATTAATAATTCCAGTTGTGGCTGGAGACCTCGGTTTGATTGGAAAAAAGTTTCGATAGACTCATTGAAAGGATTCCTTGCAGCCCATGCCTTATAGAATTACAAAGAAAATGTTTTCACGAGTTCAGCTCAAACATTATGAAGAGCTTTATCAATACAAAATGTGTGCCCTAAGGTTAAAAATAGTCAATGAGAATATTATGATAATTTACGTCTCTGGCTGAGACCAAGAAGGAAATGTGTATACAACAAAAATCAATGAAATGCAATGTTAATAATAATAAAATAAAAGTACCTTGAAATAGAAATCTCGAAAATGTGGCATATGGGAACATCAACAATCCCTGTTGTAGTTGGAACCCTAAGACTGGTTGGAAAAGATTGCAGTAGACTAATTCAAGGGATTCCTGGAAGTCCATGCCTCAAGAGATATAAAAAATTGTTCTGACAAGTACAGCCCACACTTTACCAAGGGCTTTATATAATAATTTTTTTTTTTTTTTTTCAGTGAAAAGTGTCATGATGCCATTTCTAACCTTAGGTTACTGGGCGGGACCCGGAAAGAAATGTGTAAACGCCAGAAATCAAAGAAAATAAAAAAATAATAATAATAATAAAAGGACCTTGAAATACAATTCTCGAAAATGTGGCATATGAGAACATCAACAATCCCTGTTGTAGTTGGAACCCTAGGACTGGTCGGAAAAGATTGCAGTAGACTAATTGAAGGAATTCCTGGAAGTCCATGCCTCAAAGAGATACAAAAATGTTCTGACAAGTACAGCCTACACTTTACTTTTTATCTATATTTTTTTTTTTTTTTTGACAGTGGAAAGTGTCATGATACTAGATGGATGAAAAGAAAACCTTAGGTCCCCAAGGGACATGGAAAGAAAATGTGAAAACGTCAAAAATCAAAGATAATAATAATAAATAATAAAATAATAATAATAATAATAATAATAATGTCAGTGACGTCATAGGTATGAACTTCGAATTAGATAAATGTGCAAAAGTAACATTCAAAAAAGGGTGAATTACGGAAACACACTCAATGGATTTAGAGTTTGTTACAAAGATTAGGGAACTGGAACAAGATGAATCCTATAATTACCTAGGAATTAGTGTATATGGTATACAACATATCCAAATAAAGGAGCAGTTAAGAAAGGGGTGCTCCAGGTGTGTGCGCCTGGTACTAAATACCGAGATGATTTCAAAAAATGAAATATCAGCCATAAACACCTTGGCCGTCTCTGTGGTGCAATACAGCTTTAATGTCTTTAACTGGACCATAGCTGACATTAAGCAAATGGACGCCAAAACGAGAAAGCTTCTCACTTGCTACCGCATGCATTATCCCCAAAACAATGTTGATCGTCTGTATGTGCCCAGATCCGAAGGAGGAAGAGGATTAGTTCAACTAGAACCCTCATACAAAACTACAACAATTGGCATTCAAAGAAACCTGGAAACTACGGAAGACTGGATGATGATATGTGTCAAAGAACATGAAAGTAGTAAAAGACTTTATTCGGTCATGAAGGAAGCCAACAAGTTCACAATAGAGTTTCAAATGGGCGCAGAAATACAAGTAAAGCACAATGCATCGACTGAAGCTGCAAAATGTTAAAAAAGAAAGCAAAAGCAAATGCAACCGACCAGATACAGAAACAATGGCAAGATAAGCCGCTTCATGGCCAATACTCTGTCCGTACCAAACAAGCTGACGTAGACAAAACCCGTACCCATCAGTGGCTACATAGTGCAGGGTTAAAAGCTGAAACTGAAGGTTCTATTCTTGCTGCACAGGACCAATGTTTATTAACTAGAAATTATCAAGCAAACCTACTGCAAATTCTGTGATAAATATCCAGAAACAATTGATCATCTTGTATCAGGTTGCACGGTATTAACACCCATTGTATATAAAACACGACATGAAAGAATGAGCCAATATCTGCACTGGAAAATTTGTGACTTCTACGCAAAGGAAACTGAAAGAAATTGATATGAACACCACCTAAATCCGATTATATAGATAGGATCTGCAATGATTTTATGGTAATGCACAATCAAAGCTAATCGCCCAGACGTCGTTATTAGGGACCGTAAACAAAAAAATCGTCTCCTTATTGATATGGCCGTCAAAATTGTTTTCACGAGTCCAGCCCATGCCTTAAGAAGGGCTTTATCTATGGAAAATATGTGAGATCTTAGGTGATTTTTGTTGTTTATTTTTGCTCCAAAATGCTCAATGGAAAATGTCATGATACCATTTGTGACCACTGACACAAGAAGTGGCTCCTTATTGATATGGCCGTCCATGCAGACTGCAGTGTATCTTTGAAGCTCTTCAAAAACCTATCAAAATACAAGAACGTTGGATTCGAAATCTCAAAAATGTGGCACATGGGAGTATCAACAATCCCTGTTGTAGTTGGAGCTCTCGGATTGGTTTGAAAAGATTCCAATAAAATATTTGAAGGGATTCCTGGAAGCCCATGCCTCAAAGAAATCCAAAAAAAAAAAAAAATAACATGTTCACAAGTACAGCCCTCACCATACGAAAGGCTTTATCTATGTAAAATATGTTTTGTGTCTTTTTTATTTGTTCAATGGAAAATGTCATGATGCTATTTCTGATCTTAGATTTTAGTAAAGAAAAAATAAAAGAATGGCAATGTTAAACAATATTTCGACAGTATATCTGTCTTCAAGTTATTTTTTTAAATTTCATGTATCAATCACGGCGGGATCCGAAAAGAATGACTATACACTAGAAATCAAATCAAATCAAATAATAATAATAATAATAATAATAATAATAATAAAATGATTGACGCAACAATTACACTATTTTTCAACACGTAAGAGAAAAGTGTGATTTATACATGAAATTTAAAAAAAAATTGAAGACATATATACTGTCGAAATATTGTTTAACATTGCCATTCTTTTCTTTTTCTTTACTAAAATCGCCCACTCCTCTTAATAATAATAATAATAATAATAATAATTAATACATTATTTAACAATATTTAGATACTATGTCTGTCTTCTTCAACTTATGTTTAAAAATGCATATAAGTATAAAAATATAACAATATGTCTTTGTACAACCGTCATTTGTCTTGAGAAACACGGTTGTACTGGTAATCAACGCGATAATGTGAAACGCAGCGAAGAGAATGCAACTTAAACGGGAGTAACATGATGAAGAGTGTTGTAGCTTACATACAGAAGATATTGGGTATATCCCCATTCACATAAATACTGTAGTAAATACTGTATGTTGATCTGCAGTTGGAGATTCATCTCCAGTTGAACTGGTCAAAATCTCTGCACCGGGCAGAGATGATCCCCAGACGAGCCTATGTCAAAGGTTATGTCGAAGGACAGAGTCTCGTGTCGGGAAACATCTACCGGGCCCCTGTTTTATAAGAGGTCTACGGGGAATTTTTGGCTGAGCCTACTAGCTCGGATACCCAACATTAAATTCGGTTTTGTGTCATATCTGACCGCGTGTGATTGTTGGTAGGTATCAAATGGACATCAAATTGTAGAATCAGAGGATTGAGTAATTCGTTATTTTGGCGAATCTTGATATCTGGTTGTTCTTGTCCTAAGTATTATCGTTTATTACCAACCTTCGTTTGATTATTCAATTCAGTAACGTTCCCTAGGTAACAACAGAGAGTGTCATCAGTTGATTAGTTAGTAAGAGCAACTAAACAGTCTAGTACAACATCTACGGAACACTCCTATCATGTTGGCCACCTCCCAAGTGTAGGGGGGTAGTAATTTGCATATTTCATTATCTTCATGCGTTTTAAGCATTAAAAGGTCGGTGGATTCTGGTTATTTTTCTAAGAATGTGTTCTTTAAGATGTTCATCAAAATCGCAGTTGTTTGTGATCAAATGATCCGCAAGTTCTTTTCACATCACATTGTTGGGTTGGATTTATCAGAGTATTGGCCATTAAAATATACCCAACGCTTCTCAGTGTTTTCTATATTTAATTTCCTGATAATTGTTTGATGAACTTTCCTATTTGGTAACATTTTGGAATAAATAAAATTTTATATTTTTTATTGGAACATTTTCTAATCAATCTGAGGACTCCAAATACAACTGGGATTATTGATTTTCTCATGTACCACATTTCTTAGATTTCCATTTTAAGATCCTTGTATTTGATAGTTTTCTGAACATCTTCAAAGATACATTACAATCTACAAGGTTGTATGACTTTATAAATTTAAGGACAATACTAGATTATCAGAAAGGTCTCATAATTTTTTGGTTCAAACAATTTAGATGTAAACATAAGTTTTAATAACATGTATTCTATCACTCTTTTTGGCTGGGGAATTTTCTTCCGTCTTTATTGTTTTAAGGTTTTTGATCTTCAAGAATTTGAAATCATTGTCAATCGTTATCTTCTCTTCTTAATTCTTATTCTTTTAGTGTTCTTTCTCCTTCCTAGTAGTTTCTTTCTCATATTCATTAACACTCAGTAACCTCTTACGCCCTAGTGGCTTTATTCCCTTGTTTGGGGTGGAATGAATGAAACAAATTTACCCGCATAGTCCTCCCACCAGTCCTTCAGCATCGGTACAATTACCTTGTGAAGGATAGCAGAAATGGCGTCTTTTATTTGGTCATTCGTGTCTAGTGTCGAATGGAATTATCCGTGTCCATCTTTTCACATCTGTACGCATAAATGCCAATCGCACAGTCTAGGAAGAGATCAAATAAACTGGGGACCTCATTTCCTCCTTGTAAACCCTAATGAGTTTTTATAGGTTCCCGAATTGGGGTCCTCGCCGGATTTTGGGGATCAATGAAGATGCATTCAGTAGATTTGCAGCTGGGAACAAAGTTTCTAATAGATGAGAAGAAGAAGCTTTCATTGATGTGGTCCTATGCTGCTGTGATGTCGTCATAACAAGTATACAATTTCCTATTAGAGTTGTTTGTTTGATAAAATGCTCCGTAAGTTCTATTCGTGTCAAATTGTCGTGTTGAATATATCAGAGCTGCGGCTACTAAAACTTTTGTTTAATTCTTAGTTGTTCAACTCACATAAAAACCATTTTTGGGAACAAATGGGGATAATTGCCTCCTTCTGAACTTTTCTGTAATGTTCTCTTTGAATTTACGATGGATAGAAAGTTTTTGTTCATTTTGTTTTCACTTTATATGTCTGTTTTACTGGAGAACAACAAATGGAAAACCCCAATGGTGATTTGAGTGTGCGTGATGCGTTTATATTCGTCAAAATTTGATATTTTTGTTTCGTTTGAGAGAAACGGTATCATGTCTGGGCAAACATCTTAGAAAATGTTAAATTTTACGAAATATATAGAGACAGCTGTCGTACAGTTCGATTAGAACCAAAAACAATATAAATAAAAAAAAATCGAAAGAAAAAGATCTTCCGGATATCATATGATCTGAATTGGTTACAAAGTCGGATATGAGGGATTCATTTGATATTCTTTAAACTAAAACGAACAAGCTGATCGCCAGGTTTATACAGTAGAATTTGACAATCGGACTAAGAAGACCTTCCGGATATGAGCAATTGGTTACAAAGTCCGGATATGTGGGGTTTCGCATATGAGGGATTCCGAATATGAAGGATTTCGGATATGAGGGATTCCGGATATAAGGGACACTAAAACGAACGAGCTGATCGCTGATGTTTCTTTATACAGTAGAATCCCTGACAACCAGACTAAGAAGATCTTCCGGATATGAGGAATTGGTTACAAATTCCGGATATGAGGAATTGGTTACAAAGTCCGTATATAGGGATTCCGAATATAAGGGGCACTAAAACGAACAAGCTGATCGCTGATGTTTCTTTATACAGTAGAATGCCTGACAACCGGACTAAGAAGGTCTTCCGGATATGAGGAATTGGTTACAAGGTCCGGATATGAGGGAATTATATTTAGATTAAAATAAAAGAACTGAAATCAGATTTTAACATTTATTTTCAATGTTTTATAGTAAACAAAAATAAGCTAATGGTGAGTGAAATATAACGGAATTGATTTTAAGGAAAAAGAAATAAGTTATGTAATGTTAATGAAAATTCATTAAATTAAGTATGCCATTTATGCAAAAGAAATAATATAACGAGGATTTTTAATTGCATGATGATTTTTCTCTTCTAATGTCATTCTCACTTTTTTCCGCATTTCGTTTTGCTTTTGTTCTTGAAATTTTTTAAACGAAAGACATTTTTTAACCGCGTATTGTTATTGCAATCGTCATAGCTGAATGCTGGCTTTCTTTCCATAAAACTGACAACCTTTTCAATAGCTTTTTTTTTTCAATTTCAATCCAGGTTTCATCACAATCATGCATCCCGTCGTCATCTTGTTGCAGATGTGTCTCCTAACCTCTTATTCCCATCATCATTTGCACCAATACAAGCCTTTAGGGTGAAATATGCATAAGCAATTATCCAAAGTAAATTTCCTGAAAAACCAAAATTTCAAATCAGTTACATACCCAAATAGTTCAAATATACACATCAAAATCATGTCCGGATATGAGGGTTTCCGAATATGAGGCACTCCGGATATGAGGGATTCCGGATATGAGGGATTCCGGATATGAGGGATTCCGGATTTCACTGATTCCGGATATGGGGGACCGGATAATTATTTGTTTTTTCCAAATTGTACCAGCAAAATATCGGAGTCAGTTGATGAGCAAATAGAATTTTGCTTGTTCTTTTAGATGTTTTGGCGTAGATTAAAATTATGGCAATTCTTCTTTTCACCTACTTCACAGACAATTTGTTGCAGTTGCTACTCTGCGATGGCGGAAATGTCGCATGAAATTATTGGCAGGCTTCCAATAATCTATATCTATAATTCTCAAAACGTCTGTGTATGTATGTCTGTTTGTGTGATCGGATTTTGTTTTATGCTTTTCCGCAGTTTTCATCTGATTTTGATGAAATTTTTTTTGTTTGATAGCTAATTGTTCAGTGATGGCTTGCAGTCCAAATTGTTGGCGACAATGGGTCTCCACTACTTCCTGTCCATTATAACTCTCAGCAGCTTTTTACGATTTACTCTCTGTTTTTGGATATATATCTTTTCATAAAAATAAATAATAGCGAAAAGAGAACTGCATAATAAAATATAATATTATTGTAATAATTTATTAAAATAACATTATGTTTTTATTATACACTTCCCTTTTCAGGATCACCCTATTCAAATTGTTACCCCCCACCACACCACCACCACCATTTGGGGGATATGCGTCAGTCGCACCCAAATGTTGTTACTAATATTGATTTTCGGGTGGGCTGACTTTAAACTTAAACTGCGCGAAGTGAACTGCAACAATTCGCAGTAATGAAAGACCCGGTCGGAGACGGATTATCCTGCTAGTCGTTTATATACGTACGAATTCCTCTTAGGCGCAAAAATTGGGACTTCGTGTTTGATATTATAGTGTGATATTATAGTGTGCCAATGACAGTTTGTTGTTTTTGTTTAGTGGCATATCAACACCTCTATGCGTCATTTAGTGCCGCAATCTAAATATTTTGTACGCAAATTTATCACTAAAATGATATATTTTGTACATAATTTTAAACTTTCAAGACAAACGTATGTTTATACATATATATATATATATATATATATATATATATATATATATATATTAAAAGAAATAATCACATAGAATCAATCAGAAGTATTAATGCGATTATTGGCGACATCCATCGCTAGAAACATAATATATGCATTAAAATACTGTTAATCCATAGTGTGAAGTGATCCTCGTCGATAAACTTGTTGTCTGTAGTTTTCAGTTTATTTCATGTTAAAATACTAGTACTTACGAATAGTCCTCTATTCATCATCAGGCATGTGTTTTTTTCATTATAAAATCAAAAACTTGGAGACGATATACCTGTATGTCGACCGAAAGATGTTTTTTGAATATCTGCTATTATTGACGGTTGTGTAAGATCTCGGAACGTGCAATGACGCAACGCTAAGTTTTTCAAAATTTTGTTGGGAAATACAGTTTTGTGGTTTTTCAATGTCTTTGTTTTGAAGTCAGCGTAGTATTTCTCCTAGACTGGCAGACAACGGAGGCTAGAAAGCCCACTATATGCAGTTGTTTAATCCATAGATTAATTTAAAAAAAATTTTGGATCCCTGTTCTTTCTCTGACTAGGCTGGAAATAATCTAAGCTTTCTTGAATTCGCTACAAACGCTGATGATCGTTACACTACCGCGTATATTCGGCAGCGATAAACACAAGTGTAAAATAATAATAAGAATTGTTTGGGACCTGTTAGCATTGGGGCAGTGATTCTTGTTTGGACAACCTTTAATCCCGACGAAGGGTCAGCTGGGGCCAAATGCGCAAGGCCTTCAGATGTTGACCAAATATCATGTTACAAAGAAGAAATGGCGGTTCGACTTGGATGGGACAAGACGATGAGGGGGAGATAAAGAACAGATCATGTCATATTTCCATCGATGTAGAAAACACACACATAGAAACAATTATATATATGTGTGTGTGTGTGATATTGTATGTGTGTATATATATATATATATATATATATATATATATATATATATATCAAATAAACTTGAAGAGGCGATATTGATAGAATTCTTTCAAACAACTTTTAACTTTTATTAAATAATAGCGACAAGGTATGCCTATCTTCTCTCCCGGATTCTCTCTCTCTCAAAATATATATATATATATATATATATATATATATGTGTGTGTGTGTTGTGTGTGTGTGTATCTGTATTTATTTGTATGTGTAACAGTGATATAGATGCATATATATTTTATCTGAATCTATATTTTATACACACACACACACACGAATTTATATATATATATATATATATATATATATATATATATATATATGAAGAAATATACTTTTTTAAAGGTACTGGTGCTATATTTATGGGATGAGCAAACGAAAATTCAGAGATAGAGCGTCATAAATATAGATAAAAAAATGAATATTGAAGTCAATAACTGAGAGGCGACAGGTTGTTGAACTGCTAGAAAATCGTCAGGTTTCATATTCCAGTCCCCCACGAGGAATGTATGAAAGCACAAGGCCGAGTTTAACATAGGTTTTCAAATCAGTGTAGGCTCGGCCAAAAAATTCCCATAGAAAGATATAAGCGGGCTCGGGATCGTCTACCTCCCCGGACGGAATAAGTCCCAATCTTTCATGCTGGCAAAGCCTCGCCTGGGTTCCTCAAATTTAAAGCAGAGAGTTCGAACAGAAATATCAAACAGTCAGAGACTGCGTGTCGGAATTCAACGCAATCGTCAGGCCGCGAATGGTGGATAAGAACTCGATTATTTATATATATAGGTCAGTGGTGCATTGTGGGTAATCCATTTTGGCGGTTATAGAATAGAATAGGCAGAGAGTTCACAATAGCTTATAATGGAGACGGGCAATGGAAAAATTAATTGCTGAACACGAGGTCCCCACCCACCGATTTAAAATAATTATTCAACACAGAATATGCTTCGGCATTAGATAGCACATAGTGGGTGAATATGGCGTGGAAAACAAAACCAATCAATCCAGTCAATGTCTGAGATGTGTTTGAGCCACAAATATACGTTCAAGGCAACATCGTGTCAGGTGAAAGTTTATAGTCAGTTCGGTAATGGTGGAACGTTCGTTGTTTGATTTGGGGTCTATCTAGTTTTACAAGCGAATCCTTCAGCCATGACATCGTCTGTCTGGTGATGGTCATCTAGTTACACTGTAGTATCGTCTCCCTACACAGATCATTAAAAATACCAATCAACCCTATCGGTCAGGACTCGGCAAAGAAAAAATGATTCAAGGGCATTAGAGAACGCATCCTACCAAAGACCAGTGAGCTGTGTGAACCAAACGATAGGCGGAATTATATCTGCTCCCTAACTGTCGACTGCCGATATTGAAAATTATTCTTGCCGTTTTGCGTCTATCTTGTTGCCCGTCCTGGGTAATGACGATAAATCTATAAAGTTTTCCTACTTTTCAAAAAAGACCAGTGAGCTATGTCGACGAACGATAGGCAGAATTATCTGCTGAAATTGTCGACTGTCGATAACAAAAATCAGTCTTAACAATTTGTGGTCTTCATTGTTGATAAGTCCATAAAAATATATGTGTTTGCTTTAGTTAACGTATTTAGCAGACCGCGGTTTAAACAGAGACTTTAGGAATTTTGAGTTGAAGTAGATTTTACAAAATGTAATTCCCAACCGATTTTGGAAATTAAAAAAAATTATTTTAAAAAACATTTTGAAATACGTAATTTGTAATTTTTAATTCTTACATATTCAACATTTTACTGTAATTGATGTAGGTTTTTTAAAAGGCCATTAATTTGGTCAATAAAGAAACCTTCAAAGACTATGGCGTCCATGAAATAAAAAAATAAAAGAAACAAACAAAAGACAGTCTCTTATATATATATATATATATATATTTATATATATATATATATATATATATATATATATGTTTTAAAACATCTAATAAAGAATTGAAAGGCAGAAATCTTACTTATTATAAAACCCAGATTGTGTTGTGTGTGTGTGTGTGTGTTCGTTTATATATTGGATTGGATTTCGTACATTTTTTCAACTGATTTCAACAAAACTTCACAGGACAACGTAAAATTACCTTGCGGTGGTTCTAATGTTTTTAAAAAATTGGAAAAAACACAATTGTTTTTGCACGAAATCAATTTGAAAACACGATTAAGAGGCATCACGAGAATGAAAGGGGACAACTCATATCGAGTTATACTTATTATAAAACCCAGGGTTTGTTTGTGTGTGTGTGTGTTCGTTTATATATGGGATCGTGTTCATTTTATATGGGATATTTTTCAACCGATTTCAACAAAACTTCACTTTTTTTTTGACAGGTAGTGTTTCTTATTGTCTTGCACACTTTTTTCTTTATTTTTACATTCAGAATGCTTTAAAAATTCCATTTACAAGACAATTGTTTATATTTAAATTCTATTCAATCGATAGACTCATAACGATTGAAAACAATGTTTTTGTTTGAGTTTGGGTTTGACCAATTCGTAAAAAAAAAACAAAAAAAACTAATTAAGACATGCGTGTCCGTCAACCTTAAACAATAATCTGTGTCAGTTTTATTTTTCAGTCTTCATGATGGTCGATACTTGATCTATCTCTTACTGTTACATCCCCGGGCAACGCCGGGCTCTACTGCTAGTATAAAATATTTGAATGAATGCTTGTTCTGTAATATACTTTGATCATTTTAATTATGAAATAATAATGCAAAATGAAATTTGAGCTCAATAGAAAAGAAATCACTTTTAATAACCCATTCTCGAATTGCCCGCTTATTCTGTTGGTATAGTAAGCCGAAGGGTGCACATCCTATGCATGCCTCACCAAAATATTACCATGCCCTGCCGGTGGGACATGCGCCTCACGATGGGACTCATTGCTCTAGAAGGAACTGGAAATACAGTCCTAAATTGAAGACAAAGACTAAACATCTACTCCTCTTCAAAAGGTAATTTAGCAGTGTGAACCAAACGATAGTCAGACTTATCTATTTTTAATTGTCGATTGCCAATATTGAAAATTTCCCTAACCAATTTGCGGCATACCTTGTTGCCCGTCCTGGGTATGACGATAAACTACATCCGCGTCCAGGGTATGACGATAAACTACATCCGCGTCCAAGGTAAGACGATAAACTACGTCCAACAGCAAGGCCACTGATCAGGAGGTTTTGAGGAGCGTGAAACCACCTCTTAGTTGCTGATGTCTACAGGTGCACCCTGACCCGGGGTGGTAGCACATATATATATGTTGTGGGGCTCTCCCCCTTTTACATAAGATGGATTCATCTAAAGTATACTTATACTGAGATACGTTGAGATACGTGGAGATACATTGAGATACGTTGAGACAGGCCTTAGAGAGGGTGTTCCAAAGAGAAATAGAAGAGAGAGAGAGAGAGAGAGAGAGAGAGAGAGAGAGAGAGAGAGAGAGAGAGAGAGAGAGAGAGAGAGAGAGAGAGATGAGAGAGAGACTTACAGAGACTTGTACAAATACTTTCTACTAACCCGCATTCCTGGACTACTAATCTTCACTTCAAGTCTGTATTCTTACGTTTAATACACTTATTTTTCTATCTCAATTAAATTGGCGTTGTTTATTTATTTGTGCAGGATTCCATTCACGGAATATAAAAATATTTAAATATATATATATATATATATATATATATATATATATATATATATATGTATATATATATTACATGGTTAAAAAAACATATAATAGAGAACTGAAAGGCAGAAATATAAAATTTTGAATGAATGATTGTTCTGTAATATACTTTGATCATTTTAATCATGAAATAATAATACAAAATTAAATTTGACCTCACTAGAAAAGAAATCACTGTTAATAACTCATTCTCAAATTGCCCGCTTATTCTGTTGGTATAGTAAGCCGAAGGGTGCACATCCTATGCATGCCTTACCAAAACATTACCATGCCCCACCGGTGAGGCGTGCGACCCACGTTGGGAATCCTTGTTCTAGAATTAAATTATAATGAAAATAGAAATATTGAAATATAGAAATATTGAAAGATTGCTAAGAAGGCTCCATACTGCCGAAAACTGACGGCCATTTTAAAGTCAAATTAGAATTGCATTATTTATATTTTCATGTGTAATTTAGGATTTTTATCTATGAGATTAACTCTGTCGTAGCCTGTAAATCAATAAAATAAAAATAAAAAAATATCTAAAAAAACAAAACTCAGCCGATTCGTACCGCATGTGGCACAAGGCCCAAAATATTTCCTATTCGAACGCGTATAAACGGGTTCAGGATTAGTCTACCTCCCCGAACGAGATTCTGA
>CAHIKZ030002204.1:37500-67500 GCA_903632075.3 Acanthosepion pharaonis
TGTGTAAATCATCGATATTTCATATTTTAAGCCGGGAGCCCCAATACGGACATTTCAGAGTGTTTGACTGTCAATCTATTTCTCCACTGCCTTAACCGGGTATTGAACTCACACTCTTTGGGTCCTGTCACTGGATCTAACCAACGCCTTTATCCACTGCGCCATGTGTCCTTGAGGAAGGCCGGAGCGTACAGCGGCCGAAACGTTGTAATAAATATGGCGACAAAGATGAGGATAATAGTCCGAATAATGTAAATAGTGTACATAATACCTCATCTCAGAAATATAGAAAAATAGTGATTTTATTGAATAAATTTATTGTATCTATTTTCAAATATTTTTGTGTAATTTTTGGTAAATATGTCTGTTAAATTGAGACGTCAGTGTTTCATTTTTATTTTTTCGTAATTTAGAAGACAATTTATCCATATTGATTTTTAGCAGATTAATATATATATATATATATATATATATATATATATATATATATATATATATATATATAATTTCCCGTATATGTTGGTTGTTCCTCTTCTTTCTTCTTACTACTGCCTTCTGAGCAAAATGTTTTCTTTCCTTCTTTCCATCATTCCTTCCTTCCTAAATTTTATGTTTCAAATGTCTTAAAAAATGTCATTTCTTTAACAAATCTATTTGCATTGACAAGTCTCGAGGAAGAAAAGGGTAATTTGGGTGTCATTTTTATATATATATATATATATATATATATATATATATATATATATATATATATATAAGAAATATAGTCTTAAGGTGTGCTATACTTATGGCATAAAGTGCTCAATATCAGAGATAGAGCGTGTGTAAATATAAAAGTGAACATTGATGTCCATACTTAGAGGCGACAGGCTGTTTCATGCTAGGCGCAATCGTCAGGCCGATATTTAACAGTCCCCCCCACGAGAAATGTTTGTGGCATAAGATCGATATTTAATATATCTCTCCGAGCCCGTATATATATATATAAATATATTCCCATAGAATATGAATAAGCGGGTTCGGGATCTGTCTATATTTATGGGATGAAACTTTTGCCCTTCAGCAAAGCTTCGTCGGGTTTAAATGCCAAAGCAGAAGTTCGACAACGTCGCTTACAGTCAGAGACTGCGTGTCGACTGCCTCAACGCAATCGTTAGGCCACGAGTGTTGTTTTTTTTTTCTCGGCTATTTATATATACGGGTCAGTGGTGCATTGTGGGTAGTCTATTTTGGCAGTTATTGTACCGGAAGTCGTTTATTTGTTTATTTATTTATTTAGGTTAAATTATGTTGTCTGTCATTATTTATTTTTATTTTTTATTTTTTATCTTATATATTTATTTATTTATTTTTATTTTAATCGGTGTTTTTATTAACGTAGTAAAAATGTGTTTATATTGCTTATTTAATAGTTTTGTTTTCATTTGGGAAGATAATTAAAGTTATTTATTCAATTTTGGGGTTGATTAATGCAGTTTATTCTAACTATTATTTTGGCGGGAACAGTTTTTAATTTGTGTTTTACTTCGTGTATTTATTTGGAACGATTATTTTTATTTGTTTCTTTTGTTTTTTGTTTTTTTTCACAAGATTATAATGGAATCCTCCATATTTGCTACTCACCCCTGCGGAAAAATCCACTATTTCCCAAATCAACTTTAACCAATCATCACTTCTTTTTTTTCAAACTTGACATCTCATTTTTAAAGAATCTAAAAAATGTAGCAAGTTGCGAAAAATTTGTTTTTCCTGCTATACCTATCTGGAGCCGATTTGAAACCCCAAAATCAATAAATAGAATCGCTTCATTTGATTCAGGTAGTCAGTAATAAGTTGCGAGAGATGCCAACGAAAATTACGCGCGCCAAACACTGACTCAAACCATTTCCCGACATACTGACTCAACAACCACCACTCTCTCTCAGCAACTCAACACAAACCCCACAGCTATTGCCCGTGAAGATACTTTAAATTACAATTGACTAAAAAAGTGACATTACCACTATGACATAGTAATTGTACATTTAATCAACCTCATACCAGTCAGTAACTAACTCTTTGTGAGATAAAAATATAAACTCCAGGTGCGAAAGCACACTGACTCAACAACAACCGCTCTCTCTTTTCTCTCTCTCTCTCTCTCTCTCTCTCAGCAGCTCAATTACAACTCAGAAAGTCTTGCCGCGCGACTTGACCCAACTTACAATTTAATAGAAAAGTGACATTATCACTATCGAAGTAGTAATTGTATTTAGTCAACTTTACATCATATCAGTCAAAGGCACATAAGGGTTGACTTTTAAACAATATTTACAATTGAATCAATACATACACACTAATATTTGAATCCACACAAGTGACATTTTACCTTGCAGAAATCAAACTGTTTTAATTTCATAGACAAAAACCGTAACTACAATCTTTTCAGACACCAAATCACTGCATGGTCACTCCTTACAATTTTATCTCACATATCACATTGAACAAGCAATTTTAAAATTCACTTGTGTATATCAAACGTATATAAATTCATTTTATTTGTTGAAATCTATAACTACGTTGTTTCTCTTTGATTTCTTCCAATTGAATTGCCTTCAAATATTTGTTTATTTTATTTGTTGTCGATGAATATTTAACGAGCACGCACATTTTTAAGCCTTCACAGAATTACACCTTCGGATACATTCAATTAGCTCAAATTCAGCAACAGTTAATTTAATAATTTGATAGTTTGTTTATTTATTTGGATGAATTTAGATTAATTTATTTTACTTGTATTTTATTATTTATTTATATTTACACATTTCGGTTTATAGTGAGTGTGTGGTTCGGTGTATTTAAAGACAAAAGGAAAACTTATTTGAGACGAGGCGTTGTGCCTTCTAATGTACATTACCCAGGGAAATGTAAGGATTTTATTTTGCAACATGTATTTATAAATAGAAGGGGAAATAAAATGTCATGTGACCCTTTTTTAAGAAATCCTTTACTTTTTTTTCGAATGCTGCCGGAGGGCGAATATTTCTTGAATATTAAAAATGGCGGATGTAAATAAATAAGTATACTTTCTAATAAATAAATAAAGTGAGAGCAGCTACGCAAATATTAGTTTCGGTCAAAAAATAGAGTTTAAAAAAAATAAATTAAAAGTATCCCGGATTTAATTCAAAATTGAATTTGTTTATTTTAGAATACGAAACAGAGTAGACTTGTATATTTCCGGAACGGGAGAAAGATATGCGTTCAAAATCACTATTCGGGTTTTGTTTGATTTTCATTCCTTTTTTTTGAGATATCAAGACGCGTCATACATACATACATGCATACATACATACATACATAAATATATATATATATATATATATATATATATATATATATATATATATATATATAAGTTTTTAAAAATAAGAAAAAAATACAGTTACAAAAAAGCAAACCATTGAAACAGGTTTATTTACAGTCCGAACAGGATTCATAATTAATTTTCTTTTTACCGGAAGTTTTATTTTCTCTGTGTTAAAATTATCTATCTATATATCTATCTATCTATCTATCTATCTATGTCTGTTTATATCTCTGATAAAATTTTATCTAAAAATCTATCTTTCTATCTATCTATCTCATTTATTTCATTTCTATCTATCTATCTATCTATCTATCTATCTATCTCATAATTTCATATCTATCTATCTCCCTCTCTCTCTCTCTCTCATGAGTTCACTTCTATCTATCTATCTATCTATCTATCTATCTATCTATCTATCTCATGTGTTCATTTCTATCTATCTATCTATCTATCTCATAATTTCATAGCTATTTATCTCTCTCTCTCATGAGTTCATATCTATCTATCTATCTATCTATCTATCTATCTATCTATCTATCTATGCGTTTATCTATCAATCTATCATCTATCTCCTAAGTTCATATCTATCTTATAAGTTCATATCTATCTATCTATCTATCTATCTATATATCTATATATTTACCTATTTGTCTGTTGAAATCTGTATCATCTATCTATCAAAGAAAATCTATCTATCTATCTATCTATATATATATATCATGATATTATATAATGTTATCATTATTTAATATATAATGGATATCTATCTCATATCTATCTATCTATCTATTTTCTATCTCATTTTTGTTCATATATATATATCTATCTATCTATCTATCTGTCTGTTTTTACTTTGATACAAAAATTACATGAGCAATTTTTGATCAATGTTATGAAAAACTTCCAAACCTGAAATGTGTAAAATTCTTACCGTAATCCTGCACCGCTTGAACCTTATTGAAATGCACATGAATCTTTTATGAACATTCTTAACAGAAAAATTAGTTTAGAAAATGTTTGTCTTTGAACAGAAAAAAATGGATTTATTATAAAAATCCACGATGATAAGACTCGTGTCGAGATCCAAGACAGGCCCTCATCATCACAGAATAAAGAGAATCGACTACGGAAAAAGATTGTCATTGGAGATGAAAAATGAATTTATTGCCTGAATCCTAAACTAAGAAAATCGTGTCTAGATTTTAAGAGGCCTTAAAAATCTCATCTTAAGGGGAATCTACAAGGGAGACAAAGAGATTCTGGGGTTGAAAAATGGGTGGATTACAAGAAACGAAAAGGAAGAAAATCGTGAAGACAAAAGATTTTCAACATCTCAACCTAAAGAGAATCTACCTAGGAAAAATATGGTACCTGGCGATGAAAAATGGATTTATTATGAGAATCCAAAAGGAAGAAAATAGTTTCTAGATTCAAGACAGTCTTTAAGATCTCAACCAAAAAGATAAAATCTACTAATAGAGGAAAATATATTATTAGGCAATGTAAAAATGGCTATCAGGCTAAAGAAAATCAACCACTAAAAAAAATCAGCATCAACACTTAAATCTAATAGAAATTGCCGAGGGAGAATTCCAAATTTTATTTGTGTCAGTGGGTAGTTTTTACGCTTGTGAATAATTGGATCAATTAATTAATTAGATAAGGTATTGAAACGAAAGTCAATGTGCGAATTTACGGCCTGAAAATGAACGTTTTCTTCTTCCACACCATAAAATTACTGAGAAAATAATATGAAGAAAATAATAATGAAGAGTGTATAGAGCCAGAGTGTTGGAATGAAAAGCAACAATAATAAGATGGAATAAAACTAGTATAAAAATAATAGTAATAATGACCAATTTCTGTATAGAGCCAAAAGATTATTGGGTTAATAAAAAAATAATAAGATGGAATATTTTGGTAATAAAATAATAGGAATAAAAACTGTATAGAGCCATTTTTTTTGGGATAAAATCAACAATAATAAGATGGAATAAGCCTAAATAAAATAAAGTAATAATGAAATTATGGAATAAAATATTTGTAATAAAAAATTTAAAAAATAAGATGGAATAAAATCATAATAAAATTTTTAATAATGAAATTTATATTTCATTTTTGGGATTTTAAACAATAATAAGATGGACTTAAAAATAATAAAATAATAATAATGAAGAGTGTATAGAGTCATTAGTGTTGGGATAAAAAGCAACAATAATAGATGGAATAAAACTAGAAACGGAATAATAAAATAAAATATAATAAAATAAAATATAATAAAAGGCAACGATAATAATTTAGTATCAGTCTATATTTCTGAGATGAGATATTATGTATACTATTTACATTATTCGGACTATTATCCTCATATTTGTTGCCATATTTATCACAACGTTTAGGCCGATGTAAGCTCCGGCCTTTTTCAGCTGGTTGGATTGTCGAACTGAACCCTTTATTTCGTTCACTGGTGTAGACTGTTCTTGTTCCACCTGCCATGTCTAATGGATGTCAGTTATCAGTTATTTCCTGCTAATTCCCCTCTCCAAGTTCTCCACTGCCTTAACCGAGTATTGAACTCACAAATCTTTGGGTCCTGTCACTGGATCTAATCATTATTTTTTATCCACTGTGCTAAACTAATTTATATATAGATATATATTTATAATGTTTATTTCGAATGTACCTATCGATATTGTATTGACTAAAAAGTACCTCACCTATTGTAATTTAATCTTAGTCCACTTCAGAATACTTAGATTCAAATTCTTTGTAGTTAGGTCAACATTTTTTTGCATTTTTCTTTATATTCTGTATAACCTCTTGAAATCCACATTTGGCTGACCATTCAGGTTACCTGAAAAATGTAAATTTTGGAATGTTTCTATCTGAGATGCCCGTATGCTGCGAAGTTTTTCTCAAATTCCTTGTGCAACATTTTTTTACACTTGTATTATTAAATTATTAGGACTGTTATCTTCATCTTCATTGCCATATTCACAACGTTTCGGTCATTATACACTCCGGCCTTCTTCAGGTGATTAGATCTCTGAGATGTGGTATGAGGATTATTTGTATTATTTACATTATTCGGACTGTTATCCTCATCTTCGTTGCCATATTCACAATGTTTCAGCCGTTCTACACTTGGGCCTTCTTCAGGTTATTTGGATCTCTGAGATGATGTATTATGATTACTTGAATTATTTACATTATTCGGACTGTTATCCTCATCTTCGTTGCCATATTCACAATGTTTCAGCCGTTCTACACTTGGGCCTTCTTCAGGTTATTTGGATCTCTGAGATGATGTATTATGATTACTTGAATTATTTACATTATTTGGACTGTTATCCTCATCTTCATTGCCATATTCAGAACGTTTCGGTCGTTGTACGCTCCTGCCTTCTTCAGGTGGTTGGAATTTCGATCGAACCCTTGATTTCGTGTCTCGGGGTAGATTGTTCTAGTACCACGTGCCACGCCTTCAGTATCTGTCTATAACTCTGAGATGAGGTATGATGATTACTTGTATTATTTACATTATTCGGAGTATTATTCTCATCTTCATTGCCGTATTCACAACGTTTCGGATATTGTACGCTCCGGCCTTCTTCAGGTGATTGGAATTCCGTCACTGGGGTTGTTTGTTCTAGTTTCACGTGCCATACCGCTTCAACTTTATTATCCGCTGAACTATGTGATAAAGACGTTGATTAGATCCAATGACAAGAGCCAAAGTGTTGTGAGTTCAATACCAGGCCAGCAGCAGAGTTGAGTTAAAGGGAAATAACTGAGACATCCGGAAGAGGCATGGCACGTGGAACTAGAAAAATCAACCCTCGGTAGACGAAATAAAGGATTCATTTTGAAATTCCAATCACCTGAAGAAGGCCGAAACGTTCAACAGCCGAGACGTTGTGAATATAGCAATGAAGATTGGGATAACAGTCCGAATAAGGTAATTAATGCAATTAATAATCCCCCATCTCAGAGATATAGACAGATATTTCTCTTCTTCTTCTTCTTCTTCTTCTTCTTCTTCTTCTAATCTGAATTTTCCAACCTTCCATACATTTTGTTGTTGTTGTTGTTCTTTTCTTCTTCTTCTTCGTCGTCGTCGTCTTCTTCTTCTTCTTTCTTCTAAACTTTCTTTTTCCAACCTTCCATATATTTCTTCTTCTTCTTCTTCTTCTTCTTCTTTGTTGAGGTTTTTTTCCAACCTATCCATACATTTGTTGTTGTTGTTGTTCTTCTTCTTCTTCTTCTGCTTCTTCGTCGTCTTCTTCTTCTAAGCTGAATTTTCCAACCTATCCATATATTTGTCTTCTTCTTCTTCTTCTTCTTCTTCTTCTTCTTCTTCTTCTTCTTCGTCGTCGTCGTCGTCGTCTTCTTCTTCTTCTTCTTCTTCTTCTTCTTCTTCTTCTTCTTCTCTTCTAATTTTCCAACCTATCCATTTTCTTCTTCTTCTTCTTCTTCTTCTTCTTCTTCTTCTTCTTCTTCTTGTTTCTTCTTCTTCTTCTTGAATTTTCCAACCTATCCATATATATGTCTTCTTCTTCTTCCTCTTCTTCCTTTTCTTGATTTCTTCTTCTTTTAATCTGAATTTTCCAAACTATCCATAGATTTCTTCTTCTTCTTCTTCTTCTTCTTCTTCTTCTTCTTCTTCTTCTTCTTCTTCTTCTTCCCGTTATAAATATCCAAACTCTCTAATATTTATTCCGGTTATCACCGTCTATTTCGAGATCTAATCATTTTTTTGAAAATTTTTCCCATACATCTCTCTTCCTCAGCTGTCAAATATTTCATTAATTACCCTTTGACCTGGCGGCAATCTATCAAAGCAAATGACAGTTTCATCCATACGTAATGCACCCCAGACGCATGGCCTTAATTCAAACTCACGATTGCTCGAGATTCTCGCAGTACGAGATCTCACATTTTTACGTGATGGAATCGTAAATCTTCGATGAAGTTAGGTTTAATATAAAATATCATAATGTAAACATGTCTGAAATATATAAATTGTCTGACAGGTTTCCCAAAATAGAAGATAAGGTTTCAAACCACACTACAAATTTAATTATCAATTGCTTTCTTACTGGTTAGCCTACTGCTAAAGTAAATGTGAATTTAGCTAATTCCCTTCCATTTTTCGTATTAAACAAGCTTACTAACGATTGCTTTTCGGTAAGGAATGCCTTCTTTACTAAGCTTAAGTAAGTCGGGTACAAGGTCAGCTGTATAGAGCACTTGATAAGAATTAATTTCACGAAAGTCGTAATAGTCGGTTTGGAGAGCTTGCTCGCCATTTTCCCTCTGTAACGAATAAATTCTTTACTAAGACTAGCTAAGTCTGGCAAAAGGTCAACTGTCTAGAATTCTGTATAATAATTGAATTCACTATAGGCATAATTCTTGTGTTGGCTTGTTAACCACTGCTCCACGGTGAAGAGTACGTACTTTACAAATCATAAGTAAGTCGGGCACAAGGTCAAGTGAATGAAACAACGAATAAGAATTGAATTTACTACAGTTGTAATAGCCTGTTGGTCTAGATTTCTAACAATTTTTTCTCGGTAAGGAATGCGTTTATTACTAAGTCTAAGTAAGTCGGGCACAGGGTCAACTAGGTGGAGCACTGAATAAGAACTAAATTCAAAAAATTGTAATAGACTGTTGGACTAGTTTGCTCGGTAACGAATACGTTCTTTACTAAGCCTAGCTATGTCGGGCAAAAGGCCAACTGAATAAGAATTGAGTTCACTGCAGTGGAAATAACTTGTACACCTAGCTTGTTAACCATTACTCTACGGTAAGGAATAAGAGATTATTTCATATCTCAGGGTACTTTTCTCATTAGTATCATCAACTTTTTTTTTTCTTTTTTTTTGGTTTAAAAAATGTTATATTGTTATTTTCCAAGCGTAGCTTAGATGTGGCACAAGGCCAAAAGTATGGAGCACCGAGTGAGGATCGAACTCACTACTGAGTCGTAATTGATTTAGAGAGACAGACGTGCTAACCATTACACCACTGGAGGTGCCCTGGTGAGTTTTTGTAGTTTTGGTTTAAACAGAATGTTATATTGTGATTTTCCAAGCGTAGATTAGATGTGGCACAAGGCCGAAAATATGGAGCACCGAGTGAAGATCTAACTCACTACTCAGGAAAATTTGAGAGGGAAGCGAGACATAACGTGCTAACCATTACACCACTGGAGCGCCCTGGGTTTTTTTGTTGTCTAACATTAACCATTACTCTACGGTAAGGAATAAAAGATTATTTCATATCTCAAGGTACTCTTTTCATTAGTATCACCAAATGCTAATTTTCTCTTCTTTTTTTTTTGGTTTAAACAGAAAGTTATATTGTGATTTTCTAAGCGTAGATTAGATGTGGCACAAGGCCGAAAGTATGGAGCACCGAGTGAGGATCGAACTCACTACTAAGTCGTAATTGATTTAGAGAGACAAAAGAGCTAACAGTTACATTCTTTCGAATGGCCCTAGTGACTTTCTAAGACTATAGCTTAAATGTGGCACAAGGCCAAAAGTATTGGGCACTCAATAAGGATCGATTTCTCTATTTTGTCGTAATTGATTTAACAAGAAAAAATCGTGCGAAACCATTGCACCACTGGAGGTGTCCTGGTGACTTTTTGTAGTCCTAGCTTGTTAACCATTAATCTAAGCTAGGAATAGGAGTTTATTTCATATCTCAGGGTACTCTTCTCATTAGTATTAGCAACTGTTTTGTTTTCTTTCTCTTTTTATGATTCAGCAAAATTTTATAAGCGTAGATGTGGCAAAAAGCCGAATGTATGAGCCACCCAGTGAGGATCGAACTCACTACTCAGTCCTAAGTGTTGTAGCGAAACAAGCTATCTATTACACCACGTCGAAGTGCCACGAGTGGTGATCCGCTAAGCGCAGTCTAGGTGTGGCACAAGGCCAAAATTAATTGATCTCTCTCTATATATGCATATGGAAGAAAATAATAGATGAACTGGTGCCTTTCCCAAGGCCGTTAGTGCGAAATTCAACTAGACAGACTCCGCTGGAATTTGAATTCTGATTTGCTTTTTGGTTACGTCCTGATATTGTCAATATAGTAGACAAGATTAACACCCATTTCTTGCAAATGACGAAGAGAGCCGAAACTATTCGAGTAAAAACAACATGAACTTTTGGCCAGTTTATTAACAATTAATAGGTAAATGTCTGACATCTCGTATTCGGGGATGCACGCCTCCTTAGTCGGATAACCAATCCCTACTGCAGACGCTTACTCCAACACATTTATGTTAGTTCAACAACCACAGAGCCCACCTGTGGTGTGTACTGCATCTATCCTGAGCAGACTATAGTTACAATTTCTGAGAGAGAAGCGTGTCATCTAGCGTGATCAACAATCTAAACAAGGCCAGCACGCTTGAACCCTCTGTCACGATGACTTGTTTTTTTCGTGCTAACGCAGCCATATACGGCCCCCAATTTCACTTACAAGGCTTGGGGGAACTTATATGAATATTGGAAAAATAGAAGAAAATTTAGACATACTTTCAGATTACTTTTTCCCTCTATGTACTGTGAACCTTCATAATGTTGGCGATCAAAGCATTCCACAATTTCCTGTCCTTTTAGCTCTTAAAAACTTTATCTTTTTGACATCATTCTCAAACCCAGCTCTGCCATCGATTCGCACAAGCTTTAGCTGTCTTGTGAGTATCAAAATTTCCAAGCATCCTTTCCTCATTATATTCCCCAGAATTTCAACTATCTTTCCTGATGGTAAGCATAAGGAACCTTTCTGTTGCCATTGTCTCTAGAAAATTATTTCCTTTTTCAAAACATCGAGATTTGATCATTGTCTAAGGAGTTCAGGTCAGTTTGTAGAAAATTTACACAAAGATGAAGAAGAAACTTGAAGCAGCATAAATGAGGTTCTACAGTAAGATGATGAGAATAGATGGATTGAACGTGTCAGTAACGCGGACTTTTCAAAGATAGAGGTAACAGACTCGTATATTCTGAATCGGCAATAGGCAGCCCCACACGGAAAAGAAATTACAAAACCTCCGTCAGAAGGTAGCGAAGGAGGGCAAGAAGAAAGGACTATGCATAATCTATAAGAAGTCATAATGGATAGTAATCAGTAAAAGGATGATCCCGAAATGCGATTTACAGGTCGGGGAGACTAAAATCAAGCAGGTGCGGATATTTAAATATCTGGGAAGTGTTTTGGCAGAAGACGGTAAATGCGACGTTGAGATCCGAAAACGTATTTGGCTGGCCAAAGACGAATTCCAAAAGCTGGGCAGAGTATTACGAGACAGGAGGATTTCATTCATAACATAGAAAAGACTACTGATCTGCTACGTGATATCTGTCCACCTTTACGTCAGCGAATGTTGTACTGTCTACTCAAAGATGAAGAAGAGACTCGAGACAACGGAGATATGGTTCTACAGAAGGATGCTGAGGATATCATGAACCCAGCCTTTGAGCAACAATGATGTTTTGGAGAGGATGTAAACATGAAGGAAGCTTATACTTAACACCAGAAAGAGACAGATGGAATTTCTGAGACACGTAATGAGAAAGGACGGCTTGGGGAATTTGATACTCTCAAGTCGAATAGAGGGAAAGAGGAACAAGAGAAAGCAACGCATGATATACCTGGCGGGATTAAACAAGTGGATGACAGAACAGCGCCTAGGGGATGTAGCAAAAGGAAAAAACTTACTGAGAGCTACAACGGATAGGGAAAAGTGGAGAGCCATGATTGCCTAGGTCCTGAAGAGACACGGCACATAAAAAGGTGAAAACTAGAGCCCATCACATAACATTCTGGATTGGACGCTTTGACGAGGTGTAATGGTTAGTACGTTTGTCTCGCTAAATCAATTACGACTGAATAATGAGTTTGATCCTCACTGGGTGCAATATCTTTTTAGCCTTGTTAGTTGCACCTAACCTACTCTTAGAAAGTCACCAAGGCACTTCCAAAGGATGTAACGGTTTGAATGGTTGTCTCGCTAAAACAATAACGACTGAAAAGTGAGTTTGATCCTCACTGGGTGCCCCATACTTTTAACTTTGTGCCACACCTAACCTACTCTTAGAAAGTCACCAGGACACTTCCAAAGGATGTAACGGTTTGAATGTTTGTCTCGTTAAGTCAATTACGACTGAATAGTTTGATTCTCACTGGATGCTCCATACTTCGGCATTGTTGTAATAAATATGGCAACAAAGATGGGGACAATAGTCCGAATAATGTAAATAGTGTACATAATACCTCATCTCAGAAATATGGACAAATACTGAAAGGCCGAAATGTTGTAATAAATATGGCAACAAAGATGAGGACAATAGTCCGTATAATGTAAATAGTGTACATAATACCTCACCTCAGAAATATAGACATACACTATTTTTATTGCTGGTAATATATTTTTTCAAAAATCTATTGCTGGTAATTTTTTTTCCCAAAAATTCTTGCTGGTGTTAAAATCTATTTTTATACTTTCATAGTGATTTGACACCATTTTTTTTTTGCGGGGGGGGGTAACTATTTGCCTATAGCTGGGACCCTGACAGGTGCTACCACCCCGGATCAGATTGGATCTGGAAACACCAGCAGTTAAGAGCTGGTTCCATGCTCCTCAAAACATCCTAATCAAAGGTCTTGCTGCCGGATGTAGTTTATCGTCTTACCCAGGACGGTGGGGATTCTATTCTTGTGTTATAAACTGTTATGCTCATTTTATGTGTGTGTCTATGTGTGTGTCTACGGGGGCGTGTCAACCCTGAATCTTAAGGTGTGTTAGATCATGAAATATATTATTATAAATGTATGAAACAAACCTGTAATAACCTGCCACCGTTTAAGGGATGGTCTGAGGCAACACAAATGTGGTTCTACAGAAGGATGCTGAGAATACCATGTGAGTTACGAGGACTTTTTCAGGAACGTGGAAGTAAGAAGCACACCTATATTTAAAATCAAAGACAGCTGAAATTTCTGGGACACATACTGAGGCAAGAAGGCTTGGAGAATTTAGCACTCGCAAAAAATATTGAAGGCGAAAGAAGAAGAAGGAAGTGCGCCACATAAATGATGAGCTTATATGACTGGATAAAAAAATGGGTAGATGCTGTGAATAATAGAAATATTTCTAAAATCTGCACGGAATAGGAAGTTGTGGAGAGCCATGATCGCTTACCTCTTAAAGCGATATGCGGTATAAAAGAAAAAAGGCTTGCAGTTAAAATCCGATTTGATATATTACTATAATCTGCACGGAATAGAAAGTTGTGGAGAGCCATGATCGCCTACCTCTTAAAGCGATATGCACTATAAAAGGAAAAACGCCTGCAGTTAAAATCTCTGAGACAATTAGTGACAAATGAGGACTCGGGAAATTTGATACTCACAGGATGGAGTGAGGTCAAATTTTATGTCAAACCTTCGCATCGTTGATACGAGAAGCCATTCTATCAACCAGAGAAAAAAATAACTAAGATAAAGATGGTCGTCCGAAAAAAGAAAAAAAAAATTGGGATCCTGTAAAACTTTCCTGGATTTCAAAATTGATTCCTATTGGGAAGATTATTTGAACACAATCCGATATTGAGGGCTGAATAATCGTCAACCCACCAGTCGCAGCTTGACAGTTCAAATTATTCCATGCACGACAAACGATGCCTATTTACGCGGTTGTTATTCAGGGGTGGGGGGTCGTATCTGCGGCTCAGGGACAGCTTTTTCTTTGTTAGTCACAGCCCAAAGATATCTAAAGAAAATCGCGTCTGATAAAAGAGAATGCTGTGCGCAAAAATGGAAGGAGGGATTTAATAGAGGCATGCGTGATTTTTTCAAAATTACTTCTTTCTTTCTTTTTTCTTTCTTTCTTTCTTTCTTTTCTTTTCTTCTTTCCTTTTTTTCTTCTTCTTTAATTTTTCTTCTTTCCTTCTTTTTTTCATTTTTTTCGTTTTCTCTTCTTCTTTTCTTTCTTTCTTTCTTTCTTTCTTTCTTTCTTTCTTTTTTTTCTTTCTTTCTTTTTTCTGAAATTTCTTAATCTTTTCTTCTTTCTTTATTTCTTCTTCCTATTTTTCTTTTTTTTCTTCTTTCTTTCTTTTTCTTTCTTTTTCTTTCTTTCTTTCTTTTCTTTCTAGTAATTTTTCCTTTCTTATATATCTTCTTCTTTCTTTTTTCTTTATTTCTTAAACTTCTTTTCTTCTTTTTTCTTTTTTTCTTTTCTTTTTTTCTTTTCTTTCTTTTCCTCCTCCTTCTTTTCTTCTTCCTTTAAAATTTTTCTTTTTTTATTTTTTTATTTCTTCTTCTTCTTTCATTTCTAGATTCATTCTATTCTTCTTTTCTTCTTTTCTTTTCAATAGATTTTTCTTTTTCTTCTTTTTCTTTCTTTTCTTTTTCTTTCTTTTTCTTCCTCTTCTTTTTCTTTTTTTCTTCGTCTTCTTTTCTTCGTTTCTTTTTTTACTATATTTCTAAAATTTCTTTTTCTTCCTCCTTTTTTTTTCTTTTTTCTTTCTTTCGTCTTCTTTTTTTTTTTTCTTCCTTCTTTTTCTTCTTTCTTCTTTCTTTCTTTTTTATTTCTTTTTTTTCTTTGAAATTCTTCTTTCTTCTTTTTTTTAAAAAATTTTTTTCTTTTCTAGTTTGAATCAAACTTTCTTTTCTTCTTTTTTCTTTCTTTTTAAAATTTCTTATCTTTTTCCGAAACGTTTAAATTTTCTTCTCATTAAAATTCAGTTTCAGATTGAAATTTGTTGTCGTTGTTGTTGCTTTTGTCGTTGTCGTTGTTGTTATTGTTCTTCTGTTTTCATTCTCCTTCTTCTTCTTCTTCTTTTTATTATTATTATTATTATTATTATTATTCGATTTCTGATGGTCCTTTTCAATATCAAGTCTGCGGGAAGACCCTAAGGCTGGTAAACAATATGTTCTTTTTTTTATGAATACATTTTACAAAAAATTTGTTTTTTTACCTGTTAAAAACATCACTGGCGTTCATAGTATGTAGATTTCAAAACTTATCAAGACAAATTTGTATTTCTCATAAGACTGGGTTTTTATTATTGCCATTATTATTATTTTTATTATTATTATTATTATTATTGGTATTATTATTATTGTTTTAAAAAATGAATGAATTAATTTTATATTTCGTCTTGTATTTTCATTCCCTTCATCATGGTTCATTTCTCATTCATTCATTCGTTCTTCTTTTTCACAAATTTTCTCTTTATTTCCTTCTGCTTTTCATTCTCCTTCTTTTTCTCTTCCTTTTTCTCCTTCTTCTTCTTCTTCTTCTTCTTCCTATTATTATTATTATTATTATTATTATTATTATTATTATTCTATTTTATCAAAATAATATCTGCCTCCTTTATTCCATTTTGTTTTTCATGGAATTTCCAAATACTAAATATTATATATATTTTATTATTGCGAATTCCTGTTTTCATTTCCGTTTTTATTGTACGTCTTTTTTTTTGTTTTCTGCTTCCTTTTTTTATTTATTGTTGTCCTTCTTCTTCTTCTTCTTCTTCTTCTTCTTCTTCTTCTTCTTTTTTAATTCTCTTACGTTCTCATTTTTAACATTCTTTTCTCTCTTCTTTCTTTTCTTTCTTCTTAATTCTCTTCCTTTTCTTTCGTTTTCTTATCTCTCCCACCTTCTTCTTCTTCTTCTTTCTTTCTTTCTTTTTAAAACACTTTTCTTCTTTTTTAGTTTTCTTTTCTATCCCTTCTTCTTAATTCACTTCACCTTCTTCTATAGTTTACATCTCTCACTTTCCTTTTCTTCTTCTTCTTCTTCTTCTTCTTCTTCTTCTTCTTCTTTTTTAATTCTCTTACGTTATCATTTTTAACATTCTTTTTTCTCTTCTTTCTTTTCTTTCTTCTTAATTCTCTTCCTTTTCTTTCGTTTTCTTATCTCTCCCACCTTCTTCTTCTTCTTCTTTTTCCTTTTGTTGATGTTCTTGTTCTTCTTTTTTGTTTTATCTTCTTTTTTTCCTTTTTGTTGCTGTTGTTGTAGTTCTTTTCCTTTTTGTTTTTTTCTTCTTTTCCTTTTTGCTTTATCTTCTTTTTTGTTTTGTATTTTGTCATTCGTTCATTTCTTCATTTCTCTTCTATTTCTTTTTCCGTCTCTTCTTCAAAAATTACTCTTTTATTCCATTCTGCCTTTCATTTTCCTTCCTCGACATTTTCTTATCCTTCATTCACTCATTCACTTTCTTTTCTTATTTTTCTTCCCAATCTCAGTAATATAATTCATTCCCCTTCACATTTTTTTTTTACATATCTTTTACTTTTTCTTCTTTTCCTACGCTAGGTCTTGTCAAATTAATGGCCTGTATCGTTCCAATATCGTGTTTGATTATACGCACGGGCATATTAAACTCGCCTCGCCGCCATTTGTACGCTGAATATTCAGGCCGAAGTTTTTAATGTATTTGAGCATGTAACGAAATCTGAACACGCAGACGACTAGCAAAATATGATTTCCATATGTACTGAGAAACAGGAACATTTCGACAGAAACAAAGAAAAGAGTTATCCATCCTCTGATATGACGTTAGATGCTGAACAAATCTCCCAACATATGAAGAGACGACCAGAGGCAACAGAAATATGGCTGTACAGAAGGATACTAAAAATTCCATGGACGGAGTGAATAAAGAACAAGGAGCGCTTACAGAAAATGGCAAGAAAAAGATGAATTATACTCGGAATCAGATTGAAATCTCTTGAAAAAAACATTAAGAGGAAGAATGGCTTGGAAAACCTAAGCTAGCAGGGTATTTTAATAGCAAAGGAAAATAGTAGAAGTGTTTCCAAAAAAATAAATGCTGCAAAATTTTTTTTATGCTAAAAAAAAAGACAAAATAATAAAATTTGCAGAAAGCAAAGACGCAAGCAGAGTTTCAAAAATCACAGAAGATTTGTTAGTATGGCTGATGCTAACCACCATTGTCGTACATAATGCATAACAGCTGCTATGACGGCTGCAATATATGTGATGCACTTGCAATCCTAAATGGATTACGAGACGTTAGATCATGATCATTAGCTTAATCCAGCCTTGTACCACCCTTGAAATACTTTTCATGGCTCAGGAAAAACATGCATAAAAATGATTATATAACATTATTAATATCTATCTGTTTTATATTTTATTATAATAACCAAGAATTTTAGGAAATTGAAAATAGAATAGACCATTGTTTCTCAACTTTTTAACCCTTGAAATAATTTTCATGTCTCAGGGAATCCCTGCATAAAAATGATTATTGTTAAGGGGTGCACCCCTTTTTCATACAAGTGGACTTGCCCAGTGTATACTTGTACTGCTGCCGGTGAATACACAGAGAGTAAGACAGTGAGAGAGTGAGAGTGTGGGGTAACCGCTTTGTAGGAGTCACAGTTGCGAGCACGTAGACTCAGAAGGAAGTCATACTTCGATACTGAATTTCCCAGACTGTATATATATTATTATTGCTACTAACCGCATTTCTGGATCTACTAACCGTATTACCAATTGTATTATTACGTCAATACATTTATTTGCTATATTTCATTCCTGTGTTTGTCATTCATTTGAGACCAGATCTCCGCCCGGAATCCACAAAAATTATATACAATTATTAATATCTATCGCTTTCATATTTTATTATAATAACCAAGAATTTTAGTATCGGCCATAAGGAAATTGAAAATAGAATAGGCCAATGTTTCTCAACCTTTTTACTCTTGTGGGACACTTGGAATTGTTTTAATGTCTAAGGGAATCCCTGCAAAAAAATGATTATATAGCATTTATTAATATCTATTGCTTATATTTTATTATAATAACCAAGAATTTTAGTACATGCGATAAGGAAATTAAAAAATAGCATAGAGGAGCCTTTCTCATCCCTTTTACCCTTGTGGAACCCTTGAAAAAATGTTAATGTCTCGGTGAACCCAGCATAAAACTATTATACACAATTATTAAAATCTATCTTTTTTATATTTTTATCATAGCTCAAGAAGTAAACATAATATAGGAACACTCGTCCTCTACTCGTGTGTGTCACTCAATGATACGCGAATCCGCCAAGTACAGGTCCTGTCTAGTGAAGGTGATTTCATATTGACGCCCTATAGACATCTCTAAAGACATTCGCTATGATTATTACTAATTATAATTTTATATAATATAAGAGGTTGAATCCTTTATTACAATAACCAAGGATTTTGCAACAATATGCCGGATGTCTATAGTCAAATTACAAATATAAAATTAAATAATAATTACTCAAATGTTCATTAGCCTGTTTATCACTGTTTCTGGTAGAACACCTAGCGACGTCTTCCGGAACCCTATTTGAGAAAAAACTGTCTTAGATAATGCGTGGGTCGTACAGGCTCAGAAAAAAAGATTACATTTTTATTACATTGCAGTAAATTTGCTTCGAATGACTGACTTAATAGAAGCGAAGATAATCAACTGAAGCTAAAATGAAAGTAATACAAATCATAAATTAATAATGTCTCCCATTATACAGCTAATAATAAAAATTAAAGATACTGTTACGACTAGGGTAAAAAAAAAAGTAATTAAAACTCAAATTAAGATAATAAATACGATTAATTGATAGTGTCTGTCTATATTTCTGAGATGAGGTATTATGTACACTATTTACATTATTCGGACTATTGTCCTCATCTTTGTCGCCATATTTATTACAACGTTTCGGCCTTTCAGTATCTGTCTATATTTCTGAGATGAAGTATTATGTACACTATTTACATTATTCGGACTATTGTCCACATCTTTGTCACCATATTTATTACAACGTTTCGGCCTTTCAGTATCTGTCTATATTTCTGAGATGAGGTATTATGTACACTATTTACATTATTCGGACTATTGTCTTCATCTTTGTTGCCATATTTATTACAACGTTTCGGGCCTTCAGTGTCTGTCTATATTTCTGAGATGAGGTGTTATGTACACTATTTCCATTATTCGGATTATTGTCCTCATTATTGTCGCTATATTTATTAGAACGTTTCGGCCCTTCAGTATCTGTCATGTAGACCGGAGCGTACATGAAATTACATAATTTACATTATTCGGACTATTATCCTAATCTTTGTCGCCATATTTATTACAACGTTTCGGCCGTTGTACGCTCCGACATTGAAGTAATATAATTATGTTATATATTATTCTGTTTTCGCAAGTCAATCCATGGTAGATGATACTCAGATTTTGTGCATGTTTCTGTAGACATAATTACTAGAGGCTGTGTTATATGTATTTTGTTGAAGTTATAATTTGGTATCCAGTTGAATTTCTTTAAGCAATTGTAGGATATTATATGATTTAATATCATAGAAGAGTTATTTTAATTTGGTTGCTAGATTGATTTTGTTTAGCGGCATAGCAACACCTCTATGGGTTATTTAATGCCAAAATCTAAATATTTTAAACGCAATTACAGATAAAATCCTTTGTAACTTTACAATAAATATGTACTGTTTGTCATTTTACTATGCAAATGTATTTTTATACATTCATATTGATTTTTTTTTTTTATGCAAATATATATATAGACATTCATGTTGCTATTTTTCCGGGTCAAGCTGGACAAGAAAAACATAAATTAATGGGAGTTCCATGCACTCAAAACCTCCTAAAAAAAGTCTTACTACCGGATGTAGTTTATCGGGTAAATTAGCAGATTAAATCCCGCTCTGTCTGTCTGTCTGATGCGGCATTCACCCTGGGAGGCTTCTTCCTGTTATGAGAAGAAGATTCTTGGGATAAATTACAGAAGTAGGGTACCCAGGCGAACTCGGATAACGTTCTTGCTTGCCGCGGGTTCCCACAGACGCAGAGACAGGAACGACCAGAAGAACAACAACTTGATTTTCACCAGAGCCTATTTGTTAGCCGGCCTGAGAATCAGACCTGTCCGCCTTGGGTGGCCCTACCAGGAACGAAGTTCCGGGCGGCATAGCTCATGGATTTAATTTTCCCCCCCCGCCGACTATGAGGTAATCGTTGGATTTGGATGCTTACAGTACCAGGTGTTCTTCAGCCAGTCCCCCATATAAGTACTGACCTGGCTCTACGCTGCTTAACTTCGTTGATCGTACGAGAACCGGTGTATTCAGCGAGATTTGACCGTAAGAGTAAATAAGTAAAAGTTTGCGGAAATCTATCATTTCGGAGTTATCAACAATTTAATTTTGGCCTCATTCGCGTTTGGTGTGGTCATGCGCGGAAGCATACTAAGTTAACAGCCTTTTTACTGATCTTTCTATCCTCTTACTCCTCTCAATTACTGCGCAAAACCAAAACTTTAGACACCGTTGAAAGTGAGGATTTTATTGAATTCTTTTTTAAAAATGTAAGTTATTTAGTAAAGCAATAACAAATGTTGATTTTTCTACTGATGCTGTAATGATAATGAATTCTTGTTTAAATCATAAGACAAATTTTAAAATGTAGCCTTTCCGCTATTGTCATTGCTATTTTTCAAATAATGATGCTTAAATAATATTGCTTCAAATTGTTTATGTTATTATTAAGTCCTTTGGCTGGGTTAGGGTTAATTTTTTTTTAAATAATCATGCTATTTAAAACCCCAAATTTAAAAAAAAAAATGAACCTTAAAATTATTATTAAGTCCTATCTCGTACTTGTTTTTTTTTTATTTTGTAAATAATTATGCTGTTTAAAATCTCAAATTTAATAAAAAAATTCAACCTTAAAAATGTTATTATTAAATCCTTTCTAGCACATTATTTGTAAATAATCATGCTTTTTAAAAAAACAAATTTTAATGACCTACAACTTAGGTTACTTTTTAAATTTCACGCATTCGTTTTAAATTAATGTCTGTGCGTTGTGTGCGTAATAATCAAGACAAGTGAAGCCCCATCACAGACAATGTCTGTTGTTGGAAAGGAAAGATTTTTCGAGACATCTCTAAGAATTTTCCTTTCGATTCTCTCAGAATTTAACCGTTTTTTCACCAGTCCTTAATTTATCATCAGTACAACGAGTGCCGTTGTAATTCTTGATAATGCTAGAGAATTGTCGATCTAAGAACATTTAAACGCTTGGAATGAGTTGTATACACCATCGCATCAACTATCTATATTTAAGGTGTTCAGCCATAAACAAGGCAGTTTTACTTGGATGACAAGCTCGAAGTCCTGCTTAATGATATATTCTACCCTGTTAAATATATCATCGATATATTCAATAGGGTAGAATATATAATCAAGCAGGACTTCTAACACAAGCTAATCTGCATTTTAGGTGTTTAACGTTAAGCAAGGTAGTTTCCCTTGGTTTGGTTTGGTCTGGTTTGTTTTACGGCATATCAACCATTATGGGTTATTTAATGCCGACAAAATCTTTATTTCTGGTAATATGTTTTTCATCAAAAATCTGTTTCTGGGAATATTTTTCCTTGAAGAAATCTATAGCTGGACATATTTTTTTCAAAGAATGTATAGCTGCTTATATTCATGGTATTTTTTTTAAAGTATTGCTGATAATAATTTTTCCTTAAAAAATTATTGCTGGTAATATTTGTTTTTTATTTTTTGCAAAGTATTTCTGGTATTAAAACCTATTTTAACACAAATTTGGGTGTTAACTATTTGCCCATACCTGGGACCCTAAGAGGTACTACCACCTCGGGTCAGGGTGGACCTGGGAACACCAGCAATTAAGAGGTGGTTCAACGCTCCTCAAAGTCTCCTGATCAGCGGCCTTGCTGTTGGACGTAGTTTATCGTTTTACCCAGGACGCGAATGAAGTTATTTTTTATACAAAGTAAGACAGTTTCCCTTGGGTGACAACCTTCAAGTCCTGCTCTGTGAAAGCATCTAGTCATTGTCTTCATCGATATATTCAACCCTGATGTCTTTACATCACTGACAATGTCTGTTGTTGGAAAGGAAAGATTTTTCGAGACATCTTTAAGAATTTTCCTTTCGATTCTCTCAGAATTTAACCGTTTTTTTCTACCATTCCTCAATTTATTATCAGCACAATGAGTGCCGTTGCAATTCTTGATAATGCTAGAGAATTGTCCATCTAAGAACATTTAAATGCTTGAAATGAGTTGTATACACCATCGCCTTGTCTGTAAGCATCAACTATCTATATTTAAGGTGTTTAGGCTTAAACAAGGCAGTTTTACTTGGAGGACAAGCTCGAAGTCCTGCTTGATAATATCTACCCTGTTGAATATATCATCGATATATTCAATAGAGTAGAATATATAGTCAAGCAGGACTTCTAACAAGCTAATCTGCATTTTAAGTGTTTAGCCTTAAGGAGGGCAGTTTCCTTTTGTTATGGTCCGGTTCCTTGTACCACGGTGATAGTCCAAGGCAGAACCAATAAAGAACTCGAATACGGATATGGAATAACACAGATATATTAAAAACAGGAATATATACAGAGAAGTAGAAAGTGTTAGTATGAACAATCAGGTTTAGTAGTAATTGTCTGAAACATGACTCTGTTTCAGACTGCCTCTGACTCGACTGACTGACTCCTGACGGACCTCACTCCAGACTTCAGACTGAACCCCGAATACCCTTCTTCCTCTTGAGGCGCAGTATTATTTACGTATGGAATAGTCCATTATGTTATGATGGGTAAGGTCCCATAACACCTTTGGATGACAATCTCAAGTCTTGCTCTGTGAAAGCATCTAGTCTTTGTCTTCATCGATACATTCAACCCTGATTTTTTTTTACATAATTCACAATGTCCTTTGTCATTACGTGAGGATTCTTCAAGGCACAATTTTCCTTTATATTCTCTCAGAAATGAATCGTTTTCAGCCATTCCTTAATTTATTTTCAATACAATGAGTTTCGTTGAATTGCCAATCTAGGAACATTTAAACGCATTGAATGTGTTGTATATCCATAACCTTGTTTGTAGGCATCAACTATCTTTATTCAGAGCTTCTCATCAAGTTCATCTGTCTTCGCCATAGTTGCAAAACGAATGAATTATCGTAGTACGTGGCAAACAGACATTGTCTTCATTGTTGAGTCTTAGAATATTATAGAATCAGGTCAGTACTATTTGATTTTCAAACAGTGCATTAAATGCCATATTAAGGAGAGAAAAGCATCACACTTGCCAAAGAGTATTATTATTTGATAAATTACCATAAGGGTTTGGTCGAATAATTTTGCACTGGGTTAATTTTTAGGAAAAAAACTATAAATATGAATATAACAGATTAAGACATCTAAAAATTTCAGAATTATTTAAAACGAAAAACGGAATCAACTATCTATGGAGAATTAAGTACTTGCAAATAATCGCATTTTCTTAGAAATTATACAAATACTAGCAGCATGGCCCGGCGTTGCCCGTGCTCGATTCAAAAATCGTACGACTCATACAGCAATCGCTATCACTTGACTTTTGCCCTTCCTTGCCTTTAAAGGAGTGCCCTTTGCCGTGCTGATGTTGCTACATGCCTTACTTCTTGCCTATCTCTCACTGCGAATTTTTTCTAAGCTCTATACTAAATATTAAATCTGTTACGAAAAAAGAACTAAACAAAATGAACACAAAACGATCAGCTTTAAAAAAGGACTTGTAACTGGAAAAACCGAATGAAAAAAATGTTAACAACAAATACTTTTTCACACCGAACCCAGTTCTGCGGAATCAGAATCAACGTTGAGTTTAAGCAAGCGAATGAGCCAAATGGAGTAACGTGCCATGCAGATTTAAATTTTTCCCATTTCTGACGAATGCAGCTATCGATTTTTTTTTGCATGCTAGTTAATATTCGTGGCAGCCAGCTATAGGCTCTCACTCTGGCCAGTAGAAAATGACCGCAAACTACATGAAAACTGCCGTAGAAGCATGAAAAAATCGATTATTTCCACTATCGATGGGAGTTGGGAAATGCAAATTCGGTCTTGGCCTTTCCGCTAACTTGGAGCATGTGCATGTAAATTTTGGTGGAAATCCGTCAAAAATTGCGGCCGTGCATTCGTTACACACACACACACACACACACACACACACACACACACACACACACACACACACACACACACACACATCCTGCCTTTTATAGAGATTCAGTAAATTCTTAAATTCAGTAAATTCAGTAAATTCTTAAATTCCTGAATTCATGTATTTAAACAGTGTTTAAATAAGTTAACATAGCCAACCCTGACGTTCTGTATATTTTTGCGATTGAGTTAAAAGCTACTTTATACCTCTATGGTAAATCTCTAAGAGTTTGGACGCCAAGAAATCTTAGAATTCAATTTCTGTATCTTTTTTGCAACGAAATGTCTTTGGGCTAAAAATAGTGTCAAGATGGTTGAAAAAGTTCCAGGCAGTGAGTAAGATATAATTGGTTTATGTTGGTTCTATCAAAGTCTCGTATCCCAAGTGAATGATCTTCTACCACCATTCTATCGATATGACACCGAGCATTGTCAGGAAGCGAAATTAGACCTCATCGGTTAACAACTGCCGGTCGCATTTTGCTTAACTGAACCAGTATTTTCATCCAGTTCCTGACACTAAACTTTGGTAGTGATGCTTTGGACAGATTCCAGAAAGCTCTAATGGATAAGGCCAATAGTGGATCACCAGACACCATAATCTTCTATTGTTGCAATTTCGGTTTTGGAAAGTGTTTCGGTCCTTCGTTAGGATCAAGTCTTTGAGCCGATTGTTTACGATTGTCACGATTTAATTAAAAAATGAATTATTCGAATTTCGCAGATGCGGCATCGAACATAACTTCAAAACGTCGAACTCTTTGACTTTCGCTATCTTCACGTGGAACCCATTTACGGACTTCCAATCTACTGAAGAAGGCCGGAGCGTACAACGGCTAAAACGTTGTGAATTTGGCAATGAAAATGAGGGTAACAGTCCGAATAATGTAAATAATGCAAGTAATTTTTTGCTTGCTTTTTATTAATTTTGTTCTGTTCTTTTTCTTGTTATTGCAAAATTATTGTTTGTTGGGGAGTTCTGTTACCTTGCATTTTACCATGACTATTCACTTCACAGCTGATGACGAGTGTATATAAATCATGTTTAAATTAGCCAACCTTAAACCTCTATAAATTTCTGCCACCGACTTATACGTTTATTTATTACTTTACGATAAATCTCTAAAGATTTGAAAGCCAAGAATTCTTTGAATGTCCTGGAATGTCATTGGTTTAAAGAAATTGTCATAATGCAGGCAAAAGTGTTAGTCAGTGGATGAGATATCAGCGGAATGTTTTGCTTAATTGGGCGTGGTAGTTTTGTATTGTGAATGATCTTCTGTCGTGTCATTGTTGGAATAGAAGGCCGGGCATTGTCATGAAGCGAAATTAGACCTCATCGGTTAACAACTGCCGGTCGTATTTTGCTTAACTGAACTAGTATCCTCATCCAGTTCCTGACACTAAACTTTAGTAGTGATGCTTTGGATAGATTCCAGAAAGCTCTAATGGATAACGTCAATAGTGGATCACCAGACTGTCACCATAATCTTTTATTGTTGCAATTTCGGTTTTGAAAAGTGTTTGGGTCCTTCATCCCGATCAAGTCATTGAGTCAATCGTTTACGATTTTCAAAAAGAATTTGTTTCTTATTACAAGTCACGATTTAATTAAGAAATGAATTATTCGAATTTCGCAGATGCGGCATCGAACATAACTTCAAAACGTCGAACTCTTTGACTTTCGCTATCTTCATGTGGAACCCATTTACCGACTTTCTTCATTTTACCAATTCTCTTGAGATGATCCGATATTGTTGATCTGTCGACACCCATTATCTGAGACATTACCCTGAAACATTGACGTGCGTTTTTATTAGATTATTTATTTGTGTTGTTGACTGTCAATTGCAGATGGATGTCTTCTACCACCCTGATCTTCAAGATTTGCATCCTTCGCCCCACCCCCAAGGCGCTGTTAATGCAGTTGGCAGCTCAAGAAGCATTATGGCCAAGATTGAACTCATTCAAAAAGTCAACGCATCTTTTTTCTTCTCAAGTTCAAGATGAGGGATATATAATGTTTTAAGTTACATTCTTAAAGAGACCGATATCAAATTAACAGGGAAGACACTTTAATCATTAGAAATGAGTAATATATATATATATATATATATATATATATATTTCATCTATGATAATAATAATAAAAATAATATCTTTGTGCATCTATTATATTAATATAATAGAATACAATTAAAAAGGTTTATTTTAAAATCGGACATTACTTTCCCAAAGAGCCTAATACTATTGTTCAGTGAATACTCAGTGTGCGTCACATATTTGAGAACAACATTCTGAAAGACCTTGAGATAAAATTAACAGGGAGGACACTGTAATCACTAGGAATGAAAACTGTATATATATATATATATATATATATATATATATATATATATTGATCATTGATAATAATAATAAAAATATCTTTGCGCATCTATTACAATAATATATTAGAATACAATTAAAAGTTTTATTCTAAAATCGGACATTATTTTCCGAATAGGCTAAAACTGTTTTCCAGTGTGTACACAGGGTGCATCACATATTTAAGAACTGCATTCTGAAAGAGGTTCATACAAAAACTTGTATTTCCAACGAATGATTTATTTTTATGGAAATATTTCGACTAGAAGTTGCCAGTCTTGGTCACTCTTTTAATTTGAGTAAAAACAGTGTAAAGAAACTAGAAACTCTTAAGAATTCAAATCAAGGAAAAAAAAAAACGAATTGATGACATTTTCAAAGTAAGAACGTACGCTTTTTAAGCGAGGTTCATGTCTTATTGCATCAAAGTTAGGATGCTTGTCTCTGTTGGTAGTTGCATAATTAAAAGAAAAAAAAAACTTCTATTTCCAACGAATGAATTATTTTTATGGAAATATTTCGACTAGAAGTTGCCAGTCTTGGTCACCCTTAATTTGAGTAAAAACAGTTCAAAGAAACTCGAATCGCTTAAGAATTCAAATCAAGGGAAACAAAACGAGCTGATGACGTTTACAACGTTAAAGGAAGTTAAGGCGTAAAAAAAAAACTAATTTTAAGAGTACATTATTTTTATTTTGTTTGTCGTATCATATTTTTCTTTGGAGAAAAAAAAAAAAAAAAAAAAAAAAACGAATCAATCAAACAACGAAATAAAGAAGTCAAGACGGTTGTATTTGGGGAAGCATTCACTCGGGAGTCTGTTTCACAAAGTGACAATTCTGTATAAGAATACGAAAAAAAAACTTGTAGTTCCAACGAGTCATTTATTTTTATGGAAATATTCCGACTAGCAGTTGCTAGTCTAGGTCACTCCTTAATTTGAGTAAAAACAATGCAAAGAAACTAGAAACGCTTAAGAATTTAAATCAAGGAAAACAAACCGATTTGATGATGTTTACAACGTAATAGAAAGTTGAGGCGTAAAAAAAAAAAAGATTTTGTTTTCTGAAGCGTTTCTAGTTTCTTTGCATTGTTTTTACTCAAATTAAGGAATGTCCAAGACTGGCAAGTTCTAGTCGAAATATTTCCATGAAAAATAATTAATTCGTTGGAAATACAAGTTTTTTCCCCTTTTAATTATGCAACTACCAACAGAGACAAACATCTTAACTTTGATACGAATAAGACATGGACCTCACTTAAAAAGCGTATGCTCTTTGAAAATGTCATCAATTCGTTTTTTTTTCCTTCATTTGAATTCTTAAGCGTTTCTAGTTTCTTTACACTGTTTTTACACAAATTAATAGAGTGACAAAGACTGGCAAGTTCTAGTCGAAATATTTCCATAAAATAATTCATTCGTTGGAAATAGAAGTTTTTTTTTTCTTTTAATTATGCAACTACCAACAGAGACAATCATCCTAACTTTGAGGTTCATATAAAATGAACAAAGAGGATACATTAATTATTAGGAATGAGTAATATATCTTTATTCAACTATTATAATAATATTATGGTACAGTGTAACCCGGATGTAAGAGAGTTGTCGGGACCGGAGAAGAAGTCTCTTATATCCGGGTTTCTCTTATATCCGGGTTTGGTCTGTCTTGTTTAGGTAAGTATGGGCTCTAATTTGGGACCAGAGAAAATCTCTCTTATATCCGGGTTTCTCTTATATCCCGGTTACACGGTATCCCCAATCTGCAATTTGCTTTTTGAGATGTCCCGTTTTTACTAACAACGATGCATTCTGTCTTCTTGCAATTGATGTTTAGTCCTTTCTTGTCGATTTCCTCTACTGCTTTCTGTAGGAGTTTTTGGTTTTTCGAAAAATAAAACTGAAATATTGAACCATGTATCTAGTACTCTTAGCCAGAACAGAGATTGGAACCGATACATGAGCTGCCTTAGTGATTGACAAAGGGAAACAGTAGTCAACAGATGGAATTTAACTGCGCAATAATTAAAACGGAATGCTATCGAGCACGACTTAAATATTGGATCCATTGAAAGAGAATTCCGTTTAATATGGCGAAAATTTCAGGAATGAGACAAAACTTTATTAAAATCAGCGGGATGATCAAAGGTTTTTTCCTCTACACAGTACAACAGCCAAAATGAGCCCTTTCGATCAGCAGAATAGAAAGTTACATTCCATAAATGAGGTTCTATAAACCACAATTTCGGGCGATCGATTTTATATTATGCGGTGATGAGAAAATTGGGTTTACTTGGCTATGAGAAGAACTGGCAGATTTCCTTTTGCGGAACATTACTATTTACTACGCTTAGCTAAGTTTGGAACAAGGCTGTGAGGAGATATTTAACTTACGGCTCATTATTCACGAACTACTGCATTAATATGTTACACCACAGTGATAATTCAGAGCTTTTCCCATGAAAATTTGATGTCATTACGTTAGGAATCAAGTAAAATATCTAATTCCAAAATATCTGTTCTTGCAGGCTATACCTCCACCAAGAACTTCAAAGAGGAACCTTTTAACTCGATGGCGGAAATGTATACTTCAGGGTTGGCTATTTTAGTTTATTTTAATTTAGTTTAAATACATGAATTCTGGAATTGAAGTTAATTCTAAAATCGGATAGTTGTGGACAGAATTATTCATCCCCAATGAATATTTGCATATTTGCTAATGGAAATGCGGTTATTTAAAAGTACTAATTTAATTCAACATAAATAGTTGATTCCGTTTTTAGTTTTAGATAATTCTGAAATTTTTAGATGTCTCAATCTAATATATTCATGGTTTTTCTAAAAAACAGCCCAGTTCAGAATTATCCGCCCTCGTTATGGAAATTATAAAATAGTAATGCTCTTTGGCAATTGAAATGTCTTTTTTTTTCTTAATATGACATTTAATACAAACACCTTTTTAAAAATGAATTAGTATTGACCTGATTCTATACCATTCTAAGAATTAACAATGAAAGCAATGTGTAAGTGCCATGCACTGCGATAACTGATTCGCTCAGCGACAATGCCGAAGACAGCTGAACTTGGCACGAAACTACGATGAAGATAGTTGATGCGTACAGACAAAGCGATTGGTATGCAATATTTTCCAAGCATTTAAATGTTCCTTGATCGATAATTCGTTGGATTATCAAGATGT
>CAHIKZ030002204.1:77500-162500 GCA_903632075.3 Acanthosepion pharaonis
AACAACGTTAAACATAATAAAAAAATGTCTTTAATAAATAAATTGTCGGACCTTGTCCATTTCTTAAATATATATATATATATATAAACAAATATTTAGATATATATATATATTTATATACAGTTTTAAAAACAAGGAATTTATTGATTTTAATTTTATTAGTCTCTAAGGCCCTTTCAACCAACATCTCATCAGGATACAATCGTTGGATCATTAATTAACGAAAAGAATATTAACGACAATGAAGAGCAAAAAGAGGGGGGAAACACACTAAAACAACAAACAAGTGTATATATTTGTAACGAGGGGAGGGGAAATAACGTGTAAATAAATTAGGGAGGGACAGTTAAAATAAAATATCCCCCAACAGATTAAGGGACTTTACAAATTCATTCTGCCGGCAGAGAGAAGGTTTCCTTAATCCTATACAGACCGATTCCAAAATCTTCAAATGATTGTTGGAATCAGCCGTATGAATGATTTTAAACCATTCTTTTGTATACGACTTGGCACAGGCTATATTCGCAACTAAGTGTTGAGCAATCGCCGATTCCATATTTATGGGGGGAAGATAACACAGTTTATCTATCTTACCAAGTCCTATTTTGCAATGTACATGCTGGTTAATTCTAGTTTTTCAAATGCAAGGTATATATATATATATATATATATATATATATATATATATATATATATATATATATGTGTGTGTGTGTGTGCGTGTGCGTGTGTATCCTGGGTATGACGATAAACAAGATCCGCGTCCTGGGTATGACGATAAACTACATCTGCGTCCTGGGTAATACGATAAACTACATCCGTCTCCTGGGTGAGACGATAAACTACATCCGCGTCCTGGGTAAGACGATAAAATACACCCAATATCAAGGCCTCTGATCAGGAGGTTTTGAAGAGCATGGGACCACCTCTTAATTGCTGGTGCTCCCAGGTACACCCTGATCCGGGGTGGTAGTATAATTTAAGTATATATAATATATAATAAACAGGAAAATAAATAAAGTTTTTATAAATTAATTATTATCTTTTTATTATGATAATAAATTGTTTTCTTTGTGTTAATAATAACTAAATCATATCAATCATATAAAATATACTCGTATTTTTTTTTTTTACTTATTTTTGTTCATCATAATGTAAGTATATATAATATATAAAATAAATATAAAAGCTTTCTGCAATAAACATTATTCAAAACAAAAATCGATCCATGGTTAGAATGCTTAAAGAGGATATAACAGTCTCCCTGTCCAAAATTCGACATTGAAAAAAAAAAAAAAAAAAAAAAGAAGATATTCTAATAAGTAGAATGCCAAGCTTAGATATATTTTCAATTTTAAAGTATAATAAATAGAAAAAATATATATACACTACAGTTCAAAAATTTGAGACAACACTTGGAAAGTTTTAAATTGGTCCAAAATGTAATTGTTTTTACTTTAAATAAGAGAAAAATTATTCATTTTTGATCGCATACCACAATAGAAATATTGGGGTTGATCACATACTACATTAGAAACATTAGGGTTGATCTCATATCATAATAGAAACATTGGGGTAGATCGCATACCACAATAGAAATATTGGGGTTGATCACATACTACCGTAGAAATATTGGAGTTGATCACATACTACAATAGAAATGTTGGGGTTGATCACATACTACATTAGAAACATTAGGGTTGATCTCATATCATAATAGAAACATTGGGGTAGATCGCATACCACAATAGAAATATTGGGGTTGATCACATACTACAATAGAAATGTTGGAGTTGATCACATACTACATTAGAAAAATTAGGGTTGATCTCATATAATAGAAACATTGGGGTAGATCGCATACCACAATAGAAATATTGGGGTTGATCACATACTACATTAGAAACATTAGGGTTGATCTCATATCATAATAGAAACACAAATATAGATCGCATACCACAATAGAAATATTGGGGTTGATCACATACTACAGTAGAAATATTGGAGTTGATCACATACTACAATAGAAATGTTGGGGTTGATCACATACTACATTAGAAACATTAGGGTTGATCTCATATCATAATAGAAACATTGGGTAAGATCATACCACAATAGAAATATTGGGGTTGATCACATACTACAATAGAAATGTTGGAGTTGATCACATACTACATTAGAAAAATTAACTTTGATCTCATATCATAATAGAAACATTGGGGTAGATCGCATACCACAATAGAAATATTGGGGTTGATCACATACTACATTAGAAACATTAGGGTTGATCTCATATCATAATAGAAACATTGGGGTAGATCGCATACCACAATAGAAATATTGGGGTTGATCACATACTACAGTAGAAATATTGGAGTTGATCACATACTACAATAGAAATGTTGGGGTTGATCACATACTACATTAGAAACATTAGGGTTGATCTCATATCATAATAGAAACATTGGGGTAGATCGCATACCACAATAGAAATAAGGGTGTTGATCACATACTACAGTAGAAATGTTGGAGTTGATCACATACTACAATAGAAATTTGGGGGTTGATCACATACTACATTAGAAACATTAGGGTTGATCTCATATCATAATAGAAACATTGGGGTAGATCGCATACCACAATAGAAATATTGGGGTAGATCACATACTACAGTAGAAATATTGATCACATACTACAATAGAAATGTTGGGGTTGATCACATACTACATTAGAAACATTAGGGTTGATCGCATAACACAATAGAAATATTGGGGTTGATCACATACTACACTGGAAATATTGGGGTTGATCACATACTACAGCGGAAATATTGGAGTTGACACATACTAAAATAGAAATTTTGGGGTTGATCCCATACTACACTTGAAATATTGGGGTTTATCACATACTACAGTAGAAACATTAGTGTTGATCACATACTACAGTAGAACTATTGGGGTTGATCACATACTACAGTAGAAATATTGGGGTTGATCACATACTACACTGAAAATATTGTGGTTGCTCACATACTACAGTAGAAACATTAGGGTTGATCTCATACCATAATAGAAACATTGGGGTTGGAATATTGGGGTTGGTCGCATACTACAGCAGAAATACTGTAGATTGAGATCGCATGTTCCTAATAACAGTAATTTAAAAAGAATATTCCGTTTAAAACATTTCATTAAATGCTGTCTTATTTGGCATTTTATTTCCGACGTCGTGTTCATAAAGCTCCATTCCACTAAAAACAAAAAAAAAAAGTTTCAAATTTCTGTTTTTTGTTTAATACGACGTCAAGTCTCACTTTGATCTGATGCAGTGGCATTGTTTCTTCTTCTACCGAGAGACGAATAACAACCTCTCGATGTACGACCTCCTATTGGTAATTGGTAAATTCTAATCGATATGACACTGTGGATCAATCAAGAAAGTCGGGATCAATATTAGATACTTGACTAGGCGGATATGAATGAACCTTCGATTGGAAAGTTGAAAAAGAGCTCAGCATCTCCGCCCATATTGAAAAAATATTAATGTAAGGCTGATTGTCGAATATGCAGTCCAGACATAACCCGTGTATATACCCGTGTACAAGTCGACCTAATACATAGTACGGCCCCTGTTTTTTGGGGGCTTGACATTTAACCTTCCAGAAAAATGAATTATTTGTGTATAGTGTATCCGGTTACCGAAATTGCAGGATTTTAACAACTTAAAAAAGATGACCTGTATATAAGGCGACCTTCTTTTTTTTAGCGTAAACAGTGATCATGAAAGCTTGCACTATACTAGAGTATATAAAGCATTTTCCCTCCTTAGAGCGTCCTGGGTGTGACGATAAACTATATCCGGCAGCAAGGACTCTGATCAGGAGGTTTTTAGAAGCGTAAAACCACCTCTTAATTGCTGGTGTTCCTAGGTCCACCCTGACCCAGGGTGGTAGCATCTGTTAATGTTCCTGCTATGGGAAAATATTTAACCCCAAAATAGTGTTAAAACACTATAAAAGTGTAAAAATTGGTTTTAATAACAGCAATAATTTAAAAAAGAATATTGCTAGCAAGACATTTTTGAATAAAAAATGTTGCCAGCAATACATTTTTGAATAAAAAATGTTACTAGCAATACATTTTTGAAGAAAAATTACCAGCAATACATTTTTGAAGAAAAAAATGTTACCAGCAATACATTTTTGAAGAAAAAATGTTACTAGCAATACATTTTTTGAAAAAATTACCAGCAATACATTTTTAAAAAAAAATTACCAGCAATACATTTTTGAAGAAAAATTACCAGCAATACATTTTTGAAGAAAAAAATGTTACCAGCAATACATTTTTGAAGAAAAAAATGTTACCAGCAATACATTTTTGAATAAAAAATGTTACTATCAATACATTTTTGAAAAACAATTACCAGCAATACATTTTTGAAGAAAAATTACCAGCAATACATCTTTGAAGAAAAAAATGTTACCAGCAATACATTTTTGAAGAAAAAATGTTACTCGCAATACATTTTTGAAAAAGAATTAACAGCAATACATTTTTGAAGAAAAAAATGTTACCAGCAATACATTTTTGAAAAAAATGTTACCAACAATACACCTTTGAATAAAAAATATTACCAACAATACACCTTTGAATAAAAAATGTTATTAGCAATACATTTTTGAAAGAAAAAAATTACCAGCAATAAATTTAAAAAAAATGTTACCAGCAATACATTTTTGAAGAAAAAAATGTTGCCAGCAATACATTTATGAAAAGAAAATATTCCCAACAAATCATTTTTGAAAAAAAATATATTACCAGCAATATATTTTTTTAAAAAAAAAAACATTATCAGCAATACATTTTTGAAAACAACATATTATCAGCAATACTTGTATCAGAAATAATTGTATCTTGCCGGCATTAAATAAACCCATTGAGGTGTTGATATGCCATAAAACAAAATAAACCCGCACCCTGATCGAAACACTGATTTCTTACAAAGGATTCTATTCATACGAAGCTATCCTAAAAATCTTGTCGGTATTAAATAATCCAGTGAGGTGCTGATAATCCGTAAAATAAACCAAACCAAAACAAATATGCCCTGTGAGTGTCAGTTTCTGCAAACCTTCTTTCCTTATTATGAATCCGATAATTTTCAAGTCTCTCTATCTGACTCACTCTGATATGCGTTAGTTAGATCCAGTGACAGGACGCAAAGAGTGTGAATTCAATACCTGGTTAAGGCAGTGGAGAACTTGGAGAGGGGAATTAACAGGAGACAACTGATAACTGACATCCATTAGACATGGCACGTGGAACTAGAACAGTCTACCCCAGTGAGCGACATTCCAACCACCTGAAGAAGGCCGAAGCGTACAACGGCCGAAACGACAAAGATGAGGATAATAGTCCGAATAATATAAATTATGTAGTTTCATGTACACTCCGGCCTTCTTTAGGTGCTGGAATGTCGAACTGAACGTGCCATGTCTAATAGATATAAATTATCAGTTATCTCCTGTTAATTTCCCTCTCCAAGTTCTCCACTGCCTTAACAAGGTATTGAACTCACAACTATTTGGGTCCTGTCACTGGATCAAACCAAAGTCTTTATCCACTGTGCCATCTGTCCTTAAGGATCATCTGTATATAAATTTCTGGGACTTATAAACTTAATGTCTTTAGCAAGCATTTTTACCAGAAGGCCCGAGCGTACAACGGCCGAAACCTTGTGATAAATATGGCAACAAAGATGCGGACAATAGTCCGAATAATATAAATAGTGTACATAATACCTCCTCTCAGAAATATAGACAGATACAGAATGGATGGTTGCAAGGAAAAGGGGCGGTATAACAGGCTAAATAGAAATCTTAAACAATAAAGAAAATCGAAGGCGCGTTGGAATTACAAAAGATGTCTTGCAAAAGCTAAGCAAAAGTATTAAGAAACAAGAAAATTTCGTTAGGAAATCAAAACAATTTTTATGAAATTAATTATAGAAAAGACAGACGGAAGTCACGTCGCGATAGTTGGGAAGGAACTGAAGTCGATATGCCAGGTCAGAATCTATTACATTACAGAATATTCTTTGAATTACAGAAAGATTCTCGATCTCCCAAAAATGAATCCCATGATAATATGTCACGTTGTCATTTGATCAGATATACTGAAATGAGATTGGCTGCAATTTTTTTTAGAACTCGTCTTATCTTTCTTTCACCTATGCTTAATGCATTTCCTTCGTTGCTATGCAAAGTTTATTCTAGATAATTACAGTTTGCACCTTTTTCTCTATATACATGTTCTACCATGCTTGATTCACTCGTATCTCTTCTTGGATGTTTTATTTTCTTGTTATAAATTTTACTTTTGTAGGTTGCTGGAAATCCTTTTTACATGAACTTCAGAGACGCGTTCCAATTTAGATGTAGTTAGTTGTGTGTCATTTGAAAATTCTAGATTTGGCAATATACTCTTTTCCCTATATATAGGTTCTGCTATACTTAATTCACTCGTGCTTCGTCTGGAATGATATTTATTACGATCTACAGTTTCGAATGATGATGAAAATAATTTTCTTAGAAATTTATATACACATATGTGCATTTTTATTTCACTCAGTTTTATATGAATTGTTTTTACTATTTGAAATTTATTCTGTGACCCATTTTCCTTGTTCGTCCTGGGTAAGACGATAAACTACAAACTGTAGCAATGCCTCTGAAAGGGATGTTTTGAGGAGCGTGAAACCAACTCTTAACTGTTGTTGTAATCAGGTCTCCCCTTACACGGAGTGGCAGCACCTGTTAGGGTCTCAGCTATGGGCACATATTTTACCTCCATACTGGGATCAAGAAACTAGGAAAGTATAGAATTTTTTTATAGTCAAATACTGGCAATACAAAAAAATTAAAAAATATTACCAGCAATATATTTTTGTGAAAGAAATTACTAATGATCCCAAGAAAATAAAATTTCGGCATTATTTGACCCATAAGGGTGTTGATGTGCCGTTAAGCAAAGAAACGAACCAAACTGTGGACAAAAGTAATAATACATTTTTGTAGGAAAATATCAGCAATAAATTTTTGAAAAAAATATTACTAGCAATCGATTTGACTCTCGACAAAAAACCTCTTTACAAAAATACGTCAATGAAAACTGATCTGCAAACAGATTTCTTACAAAGTATACATATTCTATTCATACGACCCTATCCTAACAATCTTGTTGGCATTAAATAACCCACTGAACTGTTGATATGCCGTAAAACAAAATAAACCCAAATCCTGAATTACAAATTGATTTCTTACAAATAATACATATTCTATTCATACGAAACTATCCTAAAAATCTTGACAGCATTAAGTAACCCATTGAGGTATTGATATGCCGTAAAACCAAATTAACCCACACCCTGATCTACAAAATGATTTCTTACAAAGAATAAATATTCTATTCATATTAAGCTATCCTAAAAGGTGGTCGCCATTAAATAACCCATTGAGGTGTTGATATGCCGTAAAGCAGAATATACTGAAACCCTGATCTTCAAACGGATTACGTACAAAGAATACATATCCTATTAATACGGACCTAAACTAAAAGTATTGTCGGTATTAAATAACCCACCGAGGAGGTTGATATGTCGTAAAACAAAATAAACCAAACCAAACTTTTCTTTGTAAATATGTTCTTCCATGCTTGATTCACTCGCGCCACGTATCAAATTTTCGTTATTTTTTTTTTTAATGTCCAGTTTTATGTGATGATGAAAATGTTTTCTCAGAATTCAGATAATATTTAAATAATAAATATCTAAAAAAAAATAAAAAATAATAATCGGGCCACCTTCCAAATTGAATGAAGCCACAACAAACAACTTTGATGACCGGTCCTGACTTGTCGCTGGGCAAGTTTATCGGCATGAATCCCGGAAGTAAGCACAAAAAAGAAAAATACAATATATATATATATATATATATATATATATATATCTATATATATATGGCGAATCAGGGCCTCATGCCAAAATCAACGTTGATTTCCAGGTGCGTTTAACATAGTCTCGAAAAGTGGGAAAAGAGGCGTTTATGTGGGAAAACAGTAAATCGATTTGTCATATTTACTTCAATTCAAAAGAGAAAGAAAGAAAAAAAGAAAAACTAATCTGATATAACGAGAAGAAAGAAAGAAAGAAAGAAAGAAAGAAAGAAAGAAAAATTAGAATTAGAAAGAAAGAAAAAAGAAAGAAAGAATGTAATTTGCAATAAGGAAAAGAAAGAAAGAAAAGGGAATTTAGATTAAGGAGAAGAAAGAAAGAAAGAAAGAACGAAAGAAAGAAAGAAAGAAAGAAAGAAAGAAAGAAAGAAAGAAAGAAAGAAAGCGGAATTTAAAAAAGAAAGATAGGAATTTAGATTAAGGAGAAGAAAGAAAGAAAGAAAGAAAGAAAGAAAGAAAGAGGAATTTTAAAAATAAAGGAATTTAGATTAAGGAGAAGAAAGAAAGAAAGAAAGAAAGAAAGAAAGAAAGAAAGAAAGAAAGAAAGAAACAAGAATTTGAAGAAGAAACAAAGAAAAAGAAATTTGACATGGGAAGAAAGAAAGAACGGTTTATTAAATAATTTTTAAGGAAATTTAAAAACAAATTAACATTTAATTGGTTAATCAAGACATACCCACAAGTCTAATTTTAATTCTGACCTTATGTCCGTCCCCTTTAACTTTCGGAAAAGAGGTATCAATTTGTTTTTAGATTTCCTTAAAAATCATTTAATCACAAGTTACTTACTACTGAAGAAGTACAGTCAAATATTGAGACATGAAATCTTTTGTGTAGCGATTTCAAAATGTTTTTTTAAATAATTACTTATAATAAGAATATAATAATAATATATTGCTCGACTTTATATTGAGCACTTTTGAAAATGAAATGCTACGTAAGGTAACAAAAAAAAAACGTTATTTATTTATTAGAAAAAATATACAGCGAAATGGACATATCTTTAATCCTCAAAGTAATTCTTATTAGAATCCAGAACCTTTTTAAAACGTGTCTCCAGCAGCGAAATGCACTGTCGGTAAAAATCAGATGTCTTGGGCGTAAAGATGTCTGTGTGTTAACAGCCGCAAATCTGCATCTTTTACGAAGTATTTCCCACAAATAGAATTGAATTGGTTGAAATCTGTTGGTGCAAGCTCTGGAGCGCCACATGACACCTAACATCGTCATGGAAGAACATTACACTCTTGCGATTAACTCTTCTGCCTCAGCGCCTGCTAAGACTATAGGTCCGCTGTGATAGTTTGGTTCGTTGGTAACACTTGGCAACTAGTCCACCATATTCAGAGCATGATCTTGTGTGGGCGTAGAGGTGGTTTTACTAATGTGAAGCACACAGTCATGTGGTGACAAACAATGTCTGGCACGCTTGGGAGTGTCCTACAGGACTCACTTTTTCGTCACTGGTGAGCAGTCGATCTAATACGTGTACATTGCAGCGACTAGAATGCAAGGAGAAACAAAATATCACTCGTTGTTGCTATTTGGCCTCCTTGTAACCACTTGTTTAACCAGTACGTTGGTAATACGTTCATTCAAATACCTTGGTAATACCTTGGTAATACGTTCATTCGCAGCATTAACTCCAAAAGGGTGACATATTCAATGACTTGAAGTCATGAAACAGACAACCCTTGACGAGCTGCTTGTCATATTTCCTCGCTGCTACACAAGCTATGACTGATGTGTGTGCTCAATGCACTTGCATTGGTCAAGGCCAATGCCTCCACCGTCTTTCTGACTTCAGACAGTGTGTGGTGTACCCACCCTTTTCAACTTGTACACCTTCACTAAGCAGTGCAGGTGAAGTGTGACTGTTTCATCAGAATCCAGTTTGGTTGATGTCCTTCTCTATGGCTGAATTCTGGGCTGGACACTGTAGGATTAATTACAAAGGGACAGATCTCCCGACCTGAACTTCTGCAACCAGTGCCTGGTGGTGTGTTTATTCACAGCATTATTCCCAAAGGCATGACATATTCAATGATTTGAAGTCATGAAACAAACAAACCTGAACAAGCTGCTTCAACACTGTCATGTTTCCTCGCTGGTACTCAAGCTATGACTGATGTGTGTGCACAATGCACTGGTTAAGAGCAATGTTTCCACTGCTTTCATGGCATGCGATTCCCTGTAACAGTAAGAGATAGATCAAGTATCGACCATCATAAAGACTGAAAAATGAAATTGACAAAGATTATTATGTATGTATGTATGTATGCATGTATCTATCTATCTATCTATCTATCTATCTAACTATCTATCTATCTAACGATCGATCGATCGATCGAACTATACATTTCATTCTGCATCTATCTATCAATCTATTTAAGTCAGTCTGCTTAGATTTAAGTCAGTTTGATCGAATCTATCTATCTATCTATCTATCTATCTATCTATCTATATATATATATATATATATATATATATGTATATATATCATTCTGCTCATATCTATTTATCTATATACGTATCTATCTATATATATAACTCGGGAGCTATCTGGCATAGAATGTTTGTATCAATCTATGTATCTATCAATCCCTCTCTCTCTTTCTCTCTCTCCTGTTGCTTTATATATATGCATATGCATATATATATATATATATATATATATATATATATATATATATATATATATATATAACGATATACAATTCTTTAGTATCTATCTATCTATCTATCTATCTATCTATCTCTCTCTCTCTCTCTTTATTTATATATATATATATATATATATATATATATATATATATATGTATATGTATATGTATATACATATGTGTGTATGTGTATTTGCGACTGACTTTTTTGTGTCTATCTGTGCATATATCAATCTAAGTCAGTCTGTACATATCTATCTATCTAGCTAGCTCAGTCTCAAACATTCAAGTGGCATATGTTAGCTCTCAGAAACATGTTTGCATATATGATCAGTTCTTTCTTTTTATTTTTTGTTCCAACGGATTTTCAGTTTGATTATGTACGAAGCCTGACTCTCACGAAATTGTATTTTTTTTTTTTTAATATTTTTCTTCTGTCACTTGCGGCCGATGACAAAGAAAGAATAAAAAGAAATGCCGACGTCAAAATACTCACACCAATAACACTAATCATATACAGACGCGAATTATCGCCTCAAAGAGATTCCAGTCAAAGAAAAAATGGTCTATGCTTACTCATTAGTATAACAGACATTGAGTTGTTTTCGTGCAATCTGAATTCTTTTTTTTTTATTTTTTCGTCAACACGATTAAAACTGAAAGACTCTCTGGGTTATATATATATATATATATATATATATATATATATATATATTAATTTAAAAGAAAGACAGACCACTTTAAGGCTCCATAGTAATAATTTATTTCAACAGAGAATTTTACTTTTTCTCTGGAACCTCAGACTTTACTTTCAAAGACGAAACGAAAAAATGAATTTAAAATTTACTCTTTTGACGGGCAGTATTAAGCTTACATAAGTTGAATTAGAGGGTGGTGAGGAATAGTGTGTGATATATGTTCAAGCTTAGAGAGGGAAGGTAGAGTTTAAAATTTATCTTTATATATCTTTTTATGTCATAAATGTCTTACTTATTATAAAACGCAGATTGTGTGTGTGTCTGTACGTTTATATATTGGATCGGATTTCCTACATTTTTCAACCGATTTCAACAAAACTTCATAGGACTGCGTAAAATTACCTTGCGGTGGTTCTGACAGCGCCAAAATGGGAAAAACCCAATTGTTTTTGCACGAAATCAATTTGAAAACACGATAAAACACAATTCTGTCGCCAGAATGAAAGGGGGACAACTCATATCGAGTTATACTTATTATAAAAGCCAGGTTGGTTGGTTGGTTGTGTGTGTGTGTGTGTGTGTGTGTGTTCGTTTATATATGGGATCGGATTTCCTACATTTTTCAACCGATTTCAACAAAACTTCACTTTTTTGGCAAGTAGTGTTTCTTATTGTCTTGCACACTTTTTTCTTTATTTTTACATCCAGAATGCTTTAAAAATTCCATTTACAAGACAATTGTTTATAAAATTATTCTATTCAATCGGTAGACTCATAACGATTGAAAACAATGTTTTTGTTTGAGTTTGGGTTTGACCAATTCGTAAAAAAAAAAAAAAAAAAAATTACGACATGCGTGTCCGTCTACCTTAAACAATAATCTTTGACAATTTTATTTTTCCGTCTTTATGATGGTCGATACTTGATCTATCTCTTACTGTTACATCCCCGGGCTCTACAGTTATAAGTGTATATATTTTTGGTATAAACCTATTTCTCTGAGGTAGGATATAACAGATTGCGATGTGTAAATTGTCAGTGTTTTATATTATTAATTTGGCGCATGCGCATTGTTTGTTTTTGATTTTGTCGATTGCATAGTATAGTAAGGGCAACGTCTGTTAGAAAAAGAGAACCATGACGCAATTCACTCCGCCAGAAATTTGGAAAGGGCATGTTGTACTGCTTGGCATTCGCATCGGAACCTTCAATACAAACATTTCAGAGTGTTTCGGTAGCAACCTGAAGTGCAGAGGATTTGGAAAGAGTTGGATGAGTCTAATGGTGATTACGATTGTGTTTAGAGTGATTACTAATGATGGCGACGTTATGCCACCATTCGCCTTCCCAAAGGGCATCAGACTCAACACGGAGGTCTACATCAAGTGATTTGATGAGATAATGCTGACTTGGGTCAAGAGGGTGGTTGCTGGAAAACGCTATGTCTGGCAACAGGATTCTGCACTGAACTACACAAGCAGAGAATCCTGTCATGCCTGTCAGACAATTTCTGTGATCACAAAACTCTTTACATCTAGTCACCTAAATGCAAAGTCCCTTGATTATTATATGCGGGGCGCAGTTGTGCAAGAGATAAAAAAAAAAACAAAAAAAAACAACTCCTTGTAACATCAAAGATGAACTGAAGGCAAGGATTATGGCTTTTGTTTTGTTTTGTTTTGTTTTACGGCATATCAACCTCAATGGGTTATCTAATGCCGACAATTTTTTTTCTAGTAATATGTTTTTCTTCAAAAATCTATTTCTGGGAATATTTTTCCTTGAAGAAATCTATAGCTGGTCATATTTTTTTCAAAAAATGCATAGCTGTTTGTATTGCTGGTATTTATTTTTAAATATTGCTGATAATAATTTTTCCTTCAAAAATTATTGCTGATAATAATTTTTTGTTATTACAAAGTATTTCTGGTATTAAAACCTATTTTTACAGAAGTTTGGGTGTTAACTATGAGCCCATGGCTAGGACCCTAACAGGTGCTACCACCCCAGGTCATGGTGAATCTGGGAACACCAGCAGTTGAGAGGGGGTTCCAAGCTCCTCAAAACCTCCTGATCAGAGGCCTTGCTGTTGGAAGTAGTTTATCGTCTTACCCAAGACGCGGGTGTAGTTTATCGTCTTACCCAGGATGGATAAGGATTATGGCTGCATTCCTCATCTTAAACAAAGAGTCCGTCCAGAAGAGATGCAGGAGATTCCGAAGTCGCGAGGAGGCCATGGTTGAAATCAATGGCGATTTTATTGAATAAATTTATTCTTTAGTATTTCAGGAATTTTTTTGTTCAACTTTGTTAAAATGAAATGCCAATGCCATTTTCATTTTAGGGCAGGTAAGAAGATAATGTTTTTAAAATCTTTTAAAATTCAGTATCCCTGCCTCAAAGGTTAGGGAATACTTTTATTAAGTAAAAACTATATTTAATGATCCTAAATTGTAAAGCTTATTACAATTTCGAAAACTATTTTGAATTGTTTTTTTATGTGTATAGACGTGCCGATTTTTGTAGATACGGGTTGCCATACAGGACATTATTATAAAATGACAGTGATAACTATCGTAAATTTAAATCCAAAGTATCTAAAATTTAATAAAAAAATAAATTACAGAGTGAATTTTCTTAATTTTTTAAGATTAGTAAGTACTTAAAACGTATATATAAAAGGCACTCACGTTATATTCTTCAATTATTTTTGACTGATAAAGTCTCCGTAGAAGAACATTAGATAAATATCAATCTCTTATCAAACTCTCAATCAACAAATTAAATAAAAAATACTGACTTGATAAAAATGCCATTTCTGTGATATTTCAAATTTAAAGTAAATGATACTTGTTTTAAATTCAATTAATTATACTTTAAATAAGCCAATATTCCTCAAATAATGTTTCATAAATGTATATAATTATTTCTGATGATAGGTGGCTAAAATGGCGTTAAAAAATATCAAAACGAAAACTTCCAATAAATATAAATTAATTTTGAAATGCAGCAAAATATTTTGCCTACTTGAAATATTACATTTAATCTATCAGCTTGAAATTAAAATCAAATTAAAAGCCTCAAGAAAGATGTTTCATCTATATATAAAATTCTGTGACGTCTCTTTTGTCCGTCCACCAAATTCTCGAATAGTCAGACATTGACTGATCGAAACCAAATTTTGGGGAGAAACGCAAACAAGTAAGGGACTAGAATGTCAATCATGCGTAATACACGCTTTCGATACATGACTGACGAGACAGATTTTTTTCCCGCAGTAGGTTGCCATTTCTTTCTGCCGAAGGCCAATTGCCATCCAAAGTTATAGAACCTGTCCTGCTGTTTACCCATAGCTGGGGAGGGAGGAAGAGGATTCACATCTTTCCCAAGGGTATTAGCACGTCAGTAAATGTAATGAACTTGACTGGAATTTGAACTCGGTTCTCCGATTCCTCAATCCTCGCGAGTAAAAGAAACAGAATGATATCTTAGAAATTTTGCAACAAGTCAGAGGTCGAAAGAAAATTCTTCTCCCCAGTTGCGTTGGGGGGGTGCGAAGAACAGGATTTAAATTGCTAAATGAATGTAATGAACTCGACTGAAATTCGAACTCGGCTCTCCGATTCTTCAATCCGAGACGCAATTCATTACTCCACCGTGTCTCTTCAGGCCAGAACAGTTGGATTCATGCCTTTCCCAAGGGTATTAGCACGTAAGTGAATGTAATGAACTCGACTGAAATTCGAACTCGGCTCTCCGATTCTTCAATCCGAGACGCAATTCATTACTCCACCGTATCTCTTCAGGCCAGAACAGTTGGATTCATGCCTTTCCCAAGGGTATTAGCATGTAAGTGAATGAAATGAACACGACTGGAATTCGGACTCGGCTCTCCGATTCCTCAATCCGAGACGCAATCCATTACTCCACCGTGCCTCTTCAGACCAGAAAAGTTGGATTCATGCCTTTCCCAAGGGTATTAGCATGTAAGTGAATGTAATGAACTCGACTGGAATTTGAACTCGACTCTTCGATTCCTCAAACCGTGCCTCTTCAGTCTAGAACAGTTGGATTGTTCTCCGAGGGATTGCTCACGTAAGTGAATGTAATGGATTTGACTGGAATTCGAACTCGGATCTCTGATTCTTTAATCCGAGCCTCTATCCATTACTCCACCGTGCTTCCTACTACTGTTGTTGTTGTTGTTGTTGTTGTTTTTTTTTTTTTTTTTTTATCAGGGTTCGTAAAAACCGCGAAGTAGTGTTTATGTTGAAGTATTTTCAAAAAAAATCAGCTGATTCAAATTTCAACAATTGGTTTGCGAAATTGAACGAAACGGAATTTGCAAATCTTGACAGAAAATGTTAGCGAACACAACCAAGTACTCCAAGGATTGCAAAAAAAATTCTAGTTTTTAAAAATCCATTTTAAACCATGGATATCACGAATCTGTGGTGGTATCTAGATTAACATAAGCTCGTATTATGAAAACTGTTATTATAGTGATTAGTTCAGCCATATTGTCAGCCATATTTTCAGCCATATTGTCACCAGATGAAAAACGTTTGATAATGAAAAAAAAAACAAAAAAAAAACAAACAAAACAAACAAACTTGCGTTCGGGTTTTTGGCAAGTCGTGGACGTTGTTAAGCAATCATATTCATGTCTCTTTGTTCTGTACGGATCACTGCCAACCAAAAATATGACTCACCTGAAACAAACAAAAACATATATATATATATATCCTTAATATCAAACAGTTGTTAAAACAGATATTATATATTATTAATTTCTTTTTTTCGATTAGTTTTATTTATTTATTTATTTTTATTATTTTTGCTGGTCATAATTTTTAAGTAAGGCAATAAAGCCACTAAGATGCAAGGAGTTATTGACTGCGAGAGAATATATATATAAAAAGGAGAAAATACTATCATTACGGAGCGAAGACAGTAAAAGAACATGTAGAAGATAGAAGATAACGATTGACATTGTATTTAAATTTTTGAACATCAATTAAAACGTGGTTCCATGCTCCTTCTGATTAAAACCTTGCTGCCGGGTGTAGTTCATCGTCATACCCAGGACGCCACAATGTTGGTAGATTACACAGAATGCAAACTAAAGGAAAGCAAGACTATCAATTGCAAAATCATGTCAGCAAAAGGAAGGTTCCAAGATTTGAACTACGAATTTGAGACAAATCTACGATCTGTTAATTCGATCAACCATCATACAAAATGTTGAAGAGAGAACCATGATCTCCAGTCACATTTTAATATACCGTATTTGTGGATAATGCGTTTAATTTTAACGAAAATTCAGTCAAAAAGGATGTTTTATATTATAAACAAGTATACATTTTCAGAAGTTTTTATTCATCTTGAAAAAAAAAAAAATTGAAACAGCAAAATCGTAAATACGCTGAGCTCAATACATAATGAAACACAAATATCTTTTGTAAAAAAATCGTTATCAAAGATTGTCTATTTTGTGTTTTTTTTTTTTATGTAGAAAAGCGGAAATGGTTTGAAAAATGGGACAATAATTCCCATAGTGAAATGTAGCAGTTTTATATTCCTCCATTTGTGGACATGCTAGAATGGTTTTGCTCCCAAGATATAGTTTGTTTAAATTTGGATTTTGTTGATGTTTTTTATAGGGCTTTCTCTTTTCATTCTTAATGAATGAGAATATTATTTTCTTTTCATAGCTTATTAATATATCCAAATATAATAAAGTCATATCAAACAGAAAGGTGTGATGGAAGAATTAATATCTAAAAATGTATTATTGTGTGTGTCTAGTTAGAATCTTTTTCCTGAAAAGTCGAAAAATAAGTTTTAAGACTGAATTCATTTAATTTTTTAAATATTTCACCCAAAGCAAGGCAATAAAGCCACTAAGATGCAGAAGCTTACCGAGTACGAAAGAATATAGGAAAAAAAAAAAACATTATTAAGGAGGGAGAACAATGAGTGAACAGAAATTAAGAAAACAGAAGATAGACATTTTTGAAGATCAAAGTTGACTGGAAAGCAAGAAGCCGAAAGAGAGTTCCACAAGTGAGAAGTGCGAGAAAAATGTTAGCAAAAACCTTTCCAAGTGTTGAATAATATTGTAATATCATTCAGGTTAATCATTTCGTTTTTTAATAATAATAATAATAATAATAATAATGTTGATAATGATGATGATGATGATGATGATAATAATAATAATAATGATGATAATAATAATAAGGATGATGGTAATAATAATAATGATAATAATAATTATAATAATGAAGATGATGATGATAATAAAATGATGATAATAGTAATAATAATGATGATAATAATAATAATGATAATGATAATAATAAAATGATGATGATAATAATAATAATGATAATGATAATAATAATGATGATGATGATAATAATCTTCATTACAGGGTACATCAAGCATACTCCAAAAAGTAATGTCTGACTGAAGTCCTTGTTGTGACATGACACCTTTTAACAGAAAATTCGAAAAAATAAGTTTATTTTTTTTTATCATTTCACCCAAAGCAAGACAATAAAGCCACTAACACGCAGGGTGGTTACTGAGTGTGAAAGAATTTAAGAAATTAGTTATTAAGGATCGAGAACAACAAAAAAAAAAACAGAAATTAAGAAGACGGAAGATAACGATTGACATTGCATTTAAATCATTGAAGATCAAAGTTGACTGGAAAGCAAGAAGCCGAAAGAGAGTTCCACAAGTGAGATGTGCGAGAAAAATGTTAGCAAAGAACTTTTCCAAGTGTTGAATAATATTGTAAGATTTAGATCAATCATTCTTTAATAATAATAATAATAATAATAATAAACTGAATTATTGGGTAAGGAACCCATAGCTAGAGGGAGAAGAGGTGGATTCATACCTAATTAGGACTTGATAAAAAGGAATAAATTATAATGTAGATATACACATGGTAATCACTTCTATATTACAATCAATATATAAACTGATCACTCACTTTGCGTCTACGTTAGTTTCTACAAATTTCTACCCCAGAGAAAGTAAATAAATCTAAAAGACATGACAGCGAATCTAATCAGTATTTGATAAACAAACAAGAAATTATGATGTGGATATAAAGTGGGGGATCAATTCCATGTTATAATCATTATATTAGCTGCTCCCTCACTTTATGGTCACACTCTTTCTATACATTTCTATTCCAGAGAATTCAAAAGACATGACTGTAGCTAACCATTATTTGATGGATTGATTGATTCGTTTTTCACGGCTTATCAACACTTTGCAGATTATTTAAAGCTAGAAAATATTTTTATATTAGTCGATTTAGGTGGGGGTAATAATGACAGATTTAGTGATAAACGTTTTACTAATTGGAGAAGAGGTCGATTCTTATCTTTTTCAAGTTTATTTTCCCGTAAATGAATACAACGAAAGCAATTCAAACTGGAAAAACCACCACCCACCCATCTCTTTGCTGACCAGGTTCTACGTTGCTTAACTTCGGTGATCGTGCGGAAACCAATGCTAGAAGATGATATGGCGGCAGCAAGAAGAACAAGAAGGAGGAGGAGGAGAAGAAGAAGGAGGAGGAGAAGAAGAAGGAGGAGGAGGGTGAGGAGCAGAAGAAGAAGAAAAAAAAAAAGAAGAAGAAGGGAGGGGTAAGAAAAATGAAGAAGAAGAAGAAGAAGAAGAAGAAAAAGAAGAAGAGAGAGTAGTAGTAGTAGTAGAAGAAGAAGAAGAAGAAGAGAGAGTAGTAGTAGTAGGAGGAGGAGGAGCAGAAGAAGAAGAAAAAGAAGAAGAGAGAATAGTAGTAGTAGGAGGAGGATCAGAAGAAGAAGAAGAAGAAGAAGAAGAGAGAGTAGTAGTAGAAGAAGAAGCAGAAGAAGAAGAGGAAGAAGAAGAAGAAGAAGGGTGAGGAGCAGAAGAAGAAGAAAAAGGGGGATGAGGAGGAGGAAGAGAAGGAGGAGGAGGGGAGAGGAGGGAGAGCAGCAGAAGAAAGAGGAAGAGGGAGAGGAGCAGAAGAAGAAGAAGAAGTGGGAGCAGCAGCAGCAGCAGCTGAAGAAGAAGAAGAAGAAGAAGAAGAAGAAGAAGAAGAAGAAGAAGAATTTATTTCCGCAGACCATATTATTCGGTATAATAATAAAATTAATAATATGATAAACCTTCCACCGTCATCAATCCCCAATCTATGTGTCTTACAATTCAGGCTTTTATTTTTCTTGTACAAAAGAATTTTAGAATCGTAATAATCATTATAGTGAAACTGACGACCACGATTTTATTGATAATAGCGTCCATGACAATTTTGGCTTAAAATCTGTTTTACTAAAAAAATACATTCAGAAACAAAAAAAAAAAAATGTTAATTTAAAATAGAAAGCAATCAATCTATTCATCAAAAAACCGAATTGAATTAAAATAATTATGTCGAAACGATGGAATTAAATTAATATGGAAATATCCAAAAAAGGGTTCTATTAGGTTCGACATATTTTTTTTTAATGAAAGCAAATTGGAAGCAAAGAAATTGGAGAAATAGTGACAAAAGACGTTTCCCGCCTTTAAGACCGCGCATGTGCAGACGTGCCAATTACTTTTGCGTAAATTTAAGACCTTTTCGGTTTTATATTTTTTTTAATCTCTTACTTTTTTTATTATGACGCTGATTTCGTCATATTATGCGATTCAAAATTAATTGGCCCGATTTTTGCTGTTTCTTACGATTTTTTCAACCTGATTTTTTTCTTTATTAAATTAATCTGCCCTTATTTGAATCCATTCATTCAGCCATGTTTCCGTTTTTTTCTTTGTCGCCATTTTCCCGACGTTCTCTGAATCTCCAGCATTTTATTTTCAATTTTTAAATATATATTTTTTAAAAATTAATCTCCTGAATAAGATCATTTCTTTCTTTTTCACTTACACGGCCATTAACTTTACAACATTTTCGACGTGTAAGTTATGTAACTAATAAATTTCCGAATTAATTCCGATTTACGTAAATTATTTACATTCAGACTAATGACTGTGTAAAGATTCTGAGGGCGATTATAATCCTTTCCGTAGGATGCAATTCCGACGTTCATGTAATGGCTGGAAGGTGACGAGAGTTTGTGTTGGCCCAAGTTTCTATGTACCCACCCGGGAAGATGCAATATATTTTTTTCCATTGCCTTTAAGAGAAATAAATAAACATGCTCCCAGCAAGGAAGACAAAAAAACACAAACCGTTTTTCTTAAATAATTAATTAAATATTACAAGTAAGACCCTATCGATCTTTGCCCGTTCACATTAATTGCCTTAGCCATATTTCTTATAGTTTGTCTTTGTAGGTTAAATAGTGACGCCTATATCTATCTATCTATCTATCTATCTATCTATCTATCTATCTATCTATCCTAGTATGTTCATATCTATCTATCTATCTATCTATCTATCTATCTATCTATCTATCTATCTATCTATCTCTTTCTCTCTATATATCTTAAATGTTTTACACACACACACAGACACACATATACCGCCCTGGGTAAGACTTTAAGCTACATCCGCGTCCTGGGTAAGTCGTTAAACTTTATGTCCAGCAGCAAGGCCTCTGATCAGGAGGTTTTGAGGAGCGTGGAACCCCCTCCTAATTGCTGGTGTTCCACCCTGACCCGGTGTGGTAGCCCCTGTTAGGGTCCTAGCTATGGGCAAATAGTTAACTATTACCAGCAATACTTTTTTGAAAAAATTATTACCAGCAATAAATTTTGAAAGAAATATATTACCAGAAACAGACTTTTGGCAAAACAAAATATTACCAGCAATAAAATTTTTGTCAGCATTAAATAAGCCACTGAGGTTGATATTCCGTATAAGAAAATAAACCAAACCAATCTAAACCAAAGAATACATATTCTATTCATACGAATCTATCCTAAAAATGTTGCCGGCATTAAATAACCCATCGAGGTTGATATGCCGTAAAACATAATAAACCAAACCAAAACCAAACACACACACACACACACACACACACACACAACAAACACACACACTTATATATATATATATATATATATATATATATATATATATATATATATATATATATAAGCAATAAAATCCCAAATCACTTTTTAAGGGGAATAGCCTATTTCGGCAGACGAAGATATCGATCGTCTGTCTTATCAACCCCGCTGTGGATTGAGTTCATATCAGAAACAGTAAAAACTACAGTTGAAAAACTAATACAGAATTTATCCATTTCAATGTTTCAGTCAGACGGAAGGCACGAGCCAGTGGTCAGAGAAGGGTGGTAGGTATTAAGCTTAAAGAGAAGAGGTTTTCTAAAATCAAACCCATATATTAACCTTATGCCAATAAATTGGGGTTATATGCAGAATGAAGTGTTAATTTGAGAAGAACGAAAAGTATTGTTTTTTTTTTAATAAAAAAAGTTAAATAGATAATTAAAATTATTAAATTTAAAAATTAAAAAAAATTAAAAATACAAATTCCTACTTAAAAATACTCTCCCAAAGAACATATTTTAAAAAAAGAAACGGGAAAATAAACGAAACTGAAACTAGAAAACAAAAAACACATAGGTTTGAAATAAGGTTAATAAGCAGAAGAACATTAAAAAAGGAAAGCTTAAAATCTAAGATAGAAACTAATCTGCTTCAACATATTTCAACAGGTATTGAATTTTAGGCCTACATGTGATCATCGATTCATTTCTCTTGTTTAATAAGTTTTTAAGTGTTTTAATTTTTCTCCAAGGCATAAATTACATCTATTGCCTTTCTCATTGCAAGATTTGTTTTTAGCTATAATATCTCACGTGGTTATCATGTGGAATATTGTAATCACGTGAGATTATGACTCTCAGTCGTGATACCAGTAAGAAAAAAAATATATATATATATATATATATATATATATATATATATATATATATATATATATATATATAATATTTTTGACATAAAATCAACAAAATATATATATATACATATATATATATATAAAACGATAGGCAGCATATAATTTATATACAGAAAGAAATAATCAAAATAGAATCAATCAAATTAATACTATTATTGGCGGCATCCATGGATGTCGCCAATAATTTTATTGATAATATTGATTGATACTATGTGTGATTATATATATATATATATATATATATATATATATATATATATATATGTGTGTGTGTGTGTGTGTGTGTGTGTGTGTGTGTGTGTGTGTGTGTGTGTGTGTGTGTATGATAGACTCTCCCGTCGTTTTCGACGAATGAGTGCGATTCAGTTCCGTTTTAATCATGTACCTGTCTCTGTCGCCTTAACTCTCTCTCTCCAGTGGACTTTTGCTCAGGTGGAAGAGCAAAGAAGGAATACAGAACTGAACTGAAGACTATCCACTTTAAAAAGATTTGTTTAGAGCGGTGAAGGCTTGTGTAGAACCAGCCACATTTACTGGAAATACTGATATATATATATATATATATATATATATATATATATATATATATATATATATATCCGTCCGTTTCGAGAGACAGTGGATTTAGCGCGGTGCGCTATGAGACTGGGCAGGTTATATGGAGAACTAGGGCTGCCCGGACATATAGTTCCCCCTCTAGGCCTTGCTAGCAGAGTCTAAAGGAGAGGATAAACCAATACAGTTTGGTACCAGCGCGGCTGCAGGAGTTGGCGGAAGGTAGCACAAAGTGCCGTCCATCCACCTTAGGGGCTCCACTGCGGGTTTGAATTTAGAGTTGTCCTTCTCCTAGACCAGTTGCCATCCAAGGCTATAGAACCCAGTCTGCCCTGCTATTTACCCATAGCTGGAGAGAGAAGAGGATTCACGCCTTTCCCAAGGGTATTAGCACGTAAATGAATGTAATGGATTCGACTGGAATTCGAACTTGGCTCAATCCAAGCCGCTATTCATTACTCCACTGTGCCTCCTCATATATATATATATATATATATATATATATATATATATATATATATATATATATATATATATATATATATATATATATATTAAGAAATGGACAAGGTCCGACAATTTATTTATTAAAGACATTTTTTTTATGTTTAACGTTGTTATTTAAATACAAGTATTTAAGCAAATGTCTGATGATAAACAGTATTAAATAACGTTACTTTGCAAAAAGAACGAAAATTTTATAAAAAAATATTCGTTCTTTGACAAAGAACGAATATTTTCTATGAAAATTTTCGACATTCAGGCCAGTAAATGTTATTTAATACTGTTTATCATAAACAGAGCATTTGCTTAAATACTTGTATCTATAAATAACAACGTTAAACATAAAAAATGTCTTTAATATATATATATATATATATATATATATATATATATATATATATATATATATATATATATATATATTGAACATTGTTGACGTAAAACTCAACACTGCATGACCTAAGAAGTTTTCATGTAATACTTCTCTTTGAGTAGATTTCATATATAAGTATTTAATGTGTACTACCTTTACCTCAGACAAGGACATTGATTCAGGTAACCTGTTTAAGAATTGAACTTAGCATCAAGAGATTACGATATTGGATACCCAACCGTTGCTCTAAGATTTTGAAAAAAAATAACAGTTTGTTTAAATTTGGTACCTTTAGTGAAGATCGAACTCACTCCAATTGTAATGTATACTAATTTAGTTAGTCTGGAAAGCACTTAGTATAAAACCTCCAATGAAGATGGAATTTTTGACGGTAATGGTTTTCTATGAGGTTTGCTAGCAAATCGCTTGTTTTAGATTGGGTGAACTCCAAATAATTATGACTAATAATCAATGTGTTGTGAGCTGAAATCAGCTACACAGCCAACAGTCTCACCTTTTGGTTTTGCCAGCTATGTTTGATTAATGTAATTTCATTAAAGGTTTGTATTAACGCCCGAACAAAATGGCGATTTCTCGTTGACGAGATTTCGCAGTCTTCTCGTTCGGACGTTATTTCTTGTTCAATTTATTTGTTCTTATGACAAGAATTATTTATTTGCTACTATTTTCCCACCGTCTGCATCGCGATAAGATTTTTTTTTTTTTTAGTAAGGAATCTTTTCAGGCAGGGAGAGATAACACCAAATTCCTTGGCATGAATAAGAAAAAAAATAATAAGTATCATTTTTTTATTCTTTCCGAGAGATGATTTTTCTGCTTCTTATCCGTTATCAAAGCTTCGAAAATTTATGTCACGTCTCAGGTGTTTCGAAGCTTTTTCTACCGGTCTAGGAGGAAACTAATAAACGAAAAGATTTATTAAATGACATTCGTTCTCGTAAACGATTCGATGTTTCCGAGACAAAATATTCAACCATGTAGAAAGAAAGCGTTGGTTTGAATTGTTTATGTTAACAAGTTTTCGGTTATTTTGTTTTACGACGTGTCAAGCTTGTTGGTTTGTTTAATGGGAAGGGGACGTTACGGCGTAGCTCATTTGGCGTCGCTGACTCAGCGTGGCCGATTCCGTGCAGCCGACTCGACAGAGGAATTTTTCGGCAGAGGGACGATTAGGTGTCAGATTACTACTTCGTCGTTAGGGGCACCTCGGCGTGGTGTAATGGTTAGCAAGCTTGTCGTCTCGCTAGAACAATTACCACTGAGTAGTGAGTTCGATCCTCACTGGGTGCTCCATACTTCTGGCCTTGTGCCACATCTAAGCGATGCTTAGAAAATCATTTGGAAACTTTGTAATGTAATATAATGGTTAGCAAGCTTGTCTCGCTAGAACAATTACCACTGAGTCGTGAGTTCGATCCTCACTGGGTGCTCCATACTTCTGGCCTTGTGCCACATCTAAGCGATGCTTAGAAAATCATTGGGAAACTTTGTAATGTAATATAATGGTTAGCAAGCTTGTCTCGCTAGAACAATTACAACTGAGTCGTGAGTTCGATCCTCACTGGGTGCTCCATACTTCTGGCCTTGTGCCACATCTATGCAGCGCTTAGAAAGTCTCTACTACTTCGTCGTTAGAATCAAATTTGCTCTCTCTCTCTCTCTCATTTAGTAGTCAAATTAGTACTTCGGCATTATATGCTCGAATAGTCCAATCTAAGAAAAAAAGTAGTTGCAGGCATTTTTAAATTCAAGACTATTTGGAGGTACACTATTTACATTATTCGGACTATTGTCCTCATCTTTGTAGCCATATTTATTACAACGTTTCGGCCGTTGACGCTCTGGCCTTCTTCAGGTAGTTGGAATGTCGAACTGAACCCTTTATTTCGCTCACTGGGGTAGATTGTTCTAGTTCCACGTGCCATGTTTAATGGATGTCAGTTATCTCCTGTTAATTTCTCTCTGAAAGGTCTCCACTGCCTTCACCGGGTATTGAACTCACACTTTTTGGGTCCTGTCATTGGATCTAACTAACGCCTTTATCCACTGTGCCATGTGTCCTTTTATAATAAATATGGCGACATATGGTGACAAATAGTGTACATAATACCTCACCTCAGAAATATAGACAGATATTTGGAAATAGTTTTATATTATTTTTCCTTCAGTGTAACTTCATATTTTTCTCTCATCAAAGCCATTTTATTCCAAGATGGAAGTAACTATTTTATCAAAACGTGGAAGAAACAAAGTGATACACAATGGTTACCTTTTTATTTTTGACGCAACGAGCAAGAAAGATACTGAATTAAAGTTTTGGTGATGTGAATAGAAAGATGGATGTAAAGTGAGATTACATATAAAGGATGGAAAAATTTTTAATTTACATTTTTCCAATAGTGTTTTTATAGGAGCCTTAATTCCCTTAAATGAATAAAAAGTCATATTGAAAGTTGGGGGTTGTCAAGTCTTTTATCTTTTTTAGCGTTTGCCTCCGATCAAAGACAGTGACGTCGAAACTGCCCGACGCCTAAGCAACTGTGCTGAATAGTACAATTATATTTCTGACGCTGAATCAGCCACGCCGAGTCAACCACGCCAAATGGGCGACGCCGAATCACTCACACCGAATCTGCCACGCCAAATGCGTGACGCCGAATCAGCCACGCCAATTGGGGGACGCCGAATCAGCCACGCCAATTGGGGGACGCCGAATCAAACACACCAAGTCAACCACGCCAAATGGGCGACGCCGAATCATCCACGCCGAATCATCCACGCCGAATCAGCCACGCCGAATCAGCCACGCTAAATGGGCGACACCGAATCAGCCACACTGGATCAGCCATGCCAAATGGACGACACCGAATCAGCCACACTGAATCAGCCATGCCAAATGGGTGACGCCGAATCAGCCACACCGAATCAGACACGCCAAATGGCGACGCCGAATTAGCCACACCAAATGGGCGACGCCGAATCAGCCACACCGAACCAGATACGCCAAATGGTTGACATCGAATCAGCCACACTGAATCAGCCACGGCTTATCAGCCAAAGCGAATCAGCCACGCCAAATGGGCGACGCCGAATCAGTCACGCCAAATGGGCAATGCGAATCAGCCACACCGAACCAGCCCCGCCAAATGGGCGACATCGAATCAGCCACACTGAATCTGCCACGGCGAATCAACCAAAGCGAATCAGCCACGCCAAATAGGCGACGCCGAAACGTACCAAATCCTTGTTTAATATCTGAATCATTTTTTATATGTGATTCTGCAATTATTTATAGCCGCAGAATATGACACAAGATCGAGATGTAAATGTGCGCTATCAACAAAGCCGCGGATAAATTGCTCAAACACCCTAAGCACTTCTCCTTTTGGGGAGATCTCAGGCGCCTGGTAATGACAACAACCCCCAACAGAAGGAAAGCTTCTACCCTGTGGTCATAACCTACTGGGGGCTGAGCTAATATTATTTTTAACCTCCGGGTAGAAGGAAATTTCTCCGCGGGAGAAATGTTAAGTATTTTGGAATAGATAATAATGATCGTTTATTTTGGAAACTATACATACTACTTGGTTCTGGTATGATGATAAACTACATCCGGCAGCAAGGCCACTGATCGCGAGGTTTTGAGGGGCGTGGAACCACCTCTCAATTAATGTTGTTCTCGCGTCCATCCTTACTCGGAGCGATAGCACCTTTTCGGGTCCCAGCTATGGACAAATAGTGAAACTGAGGTCTAAACACCATGAAAGTGTGGAAGTATATATTTTATAGTGAACATGCCAGCAATACATTTTCATAGTAAAAAAGAAAACATTACCAGAAATACGTATTTGTAAAAAAAAAAACAACACTAGCAATACATTTTTTGTAAGGAAAAATATTAACAGAATTGAATTATTATATTATTGAAAAAAAAAAGATCAGTAATACATTCTGTCAGTCAGTTACGTCCCATACGTGATACACTCTTAAACGATACATGACTGACGAGGCAGATTTCTCCCGGAGTACGTTGCCATTTCTTTCTGCGGTAGACCAGTTGCCAACCAAGACTATAAAACCCGGTCTGTACTGCTATTTAGCCATTGCTATGGGGAGAAGAGGAGGATTCATACCTTTTCCCAAGGGTATTAGCACGTAATTGAATATAAGGGATTCGACTGGAATTCGAACTCGGCTCTCCGATTCCTCAATCCAAGCCGCTATCTCAGTAAAAGGCTTCGTAAACTTGAAAAGTAGTTCTATATAACTTCAAAAAAGGAATAATTCTCCTTTGATTGAGTCAGTCACTCAGTTATGTGCCATGCGTGATATACGCTTAGGCGATCATGTATCTTTTGATACATAACTGACGAGGCAGATTTTTTTTCTGCAGTAGGTTGTCATTACTTTTTGCGGTAGACCAGTTGCTATCCAATATAAAACCCGGTCTGTCCTGCTATTTACCCATAGCTGGGGAGGAGAAGAAAAGCATTCATACTTTTCCCAAGGGTATTAGCACATTATTAGATTTCAGTCAGTTATGTGTCATGTGTGATACACACTAAGACGATCATGTATCTTTTGATACATGACTGACGAGGCAGATTTTTCCCGCACTAAGATGCCATTTCTTTAAGTGGTAGGCCAGTTGCTATCCAAGAACCCGGTCTCTCCTGCTATTTACCCATAGCTGGAAGGGGGAGAAGAAGAATATTCATACATTTCCCAAGGGTATTAGCACGTTAGTGGGTTTCAGTCATTTATGTGTCATATATGATTTTGAAGCTATCCTTGAAATATAAATAACGAAAATGTCGTTATTTATATTTTTCTTTCTTTCTTGTGTCCATCATCGGCGGTGAACTTTTTTTTATTTTATCATTGGTGAACTCTTTTGAGCAGTGTTTGTGATATGCACTCTCTTCCTTTGTGAGTATTTTTCGAATCTCATTTGTGCCGTTTAAAAATGGCGTCCATAATGCTTCATACTTTCTCTCAATTGGTTTGAACTATATACTTCTTATCCAGTTCTAGAAGGGTCATGTATTAACCACCTCCGATATTATCCACATACACTTTACATTTTTTATTTTTCAGTTTGCTTCTGCCATGTCCGTCTTCCTTTCATTCTGAAGCTAATAATTCCTGTCATCTTTTTTATGGAGTTCCATTCATGTTACATTCCGTGCTAATAGGAATATATACTTGACAAACAAGGTGGATAAACTAAGTAAAGGTTTATTGTAAAAAACAGTACAATAAGAAATAAGGTAACAGTTATGCGCACGGTCGTCGCATGTCAATCCAGTAGTGAATGTTACTATTGTAAAGTCGGTAGTTCTCGCGTAAGTCTGAGTTGTACTCAACAGATGCTAGCTAGAAATATTTACCAGCCTCCCCACGAGATAAGATGTGGCACAAGGCCGAATTTAATGTGGGGCAAATAACGTTAGCTTGCATAAACGGGTTTGGAAAAATAATTTGATTTCCCCGGACGAGACTCTGCAAACAAAGGTATAGACTCGTCCGGGTTCCTTTTTCCGAAGGCAGAGAGTCCGACAATAAAAAGGATAACAGAAGACAGAAAGAAAGAAAGAAATAAAAGAAAGAAAGAAAGAAAGAAAGAAAGAAAGCGGAAAAAAGAAAGAATTTTTTGGAAGAATATAAAAAAGAATAAATAAAGAAAGAAAGAAAGAAAGAAAGAAAGAAAGATTGAAAGAAAGACAGGAAGGAAAAGGAGAAAAGAAAGAAAGAAAGAAAGAAAGAAAGAAAGAAAGAAAGAAAGAAATAGAAAAGAAAGAAAGAAAGAAAAGAAAATTTAAAAGAAAAAAAGAAAGAAAGAAAGAAAAAAAAAAAGGAAGAAAAAAAAGAATTTTGGGAATGGAGAAAGAAAGAAAGAAAGAAAGAAAGAAAGAAAGAAAGAAAGAAAAAAAAAGAAAGAAATAAAACGGAAAGAAAGAAAGAAAGAAAAAGAAAGAAAGAAAGAAAGAAAGAAAAAAAAAAAGAAAGAAAGAAATAAAGAGAAGAAAAGAAAATAAAGAAAGAAAAAAAAAAAAAAAGAAAGAAAGAAAGAAAAGAAAAAGAAAAATTCGGAAAAAAGAAAAGAAAGAAAACGGAAAAGAAGAAAGATAGAAAAGAAAAAAGAAAGAAAGAAAGAAAGCGGAAGAAAGAAAGAAAGAAAGAAAGAAAGAAAGCGAAAGAAAGAAAGAAAAAAAGCGGAAGAAAGAAAGCGAAAGAAAGAAAGAAAGAAAGCGAAAGAAAGAAAGATACGAATGGGAAGAAAAGAAACGGAATAAAAGAAGGCAAGGGACACAGAAGAAAAGAAAGAAACAAAGAAAGAATGGAAGAAAGTGTCGCTACCGACACCTGAGTTTGAACATATATCGTCAATGAGCAAACACAGGCGATCCCATTATTGAATTAAGTAGACCATGTGACCATAGAGGAAATGCATGTACGGAGTAAGTAGCTGACGACTAACGATTGCTATTACTCATCCATCACTATATGGAACGCTATTCTCTATTCTTTTCTCTACGCTATTTCTCTATTCGGATCACTATACGATGGTTACTTTCCGAGCAAGTATTATCGGCCAAGTACTATTATTGCAAGTGATATACGAAGGCGTCTGACACTAGTATTGCTGAACGCCTTCACTATAGTTGTATCTGCGATTACAAAGTCTCTACTACAACGAGTATTACAAAAGTTACAACGAGTATTCGTTGGCATTACAAAAGTGGCAATTTGATGTTCGTTGAGTCATTAAAAAGAAAGAAAAAAGAAAGAAAAGAAAGAAAGAAAGATTTTAAAAAAAAGAAAGAAAAGCGGAAAAGAAGAATTTTGAAAAAAGATTTCCGGAGCGGGAAAAAAAAAAAGGGAAAAAAGAAAAAAAAAAAAAAAAAAAGAAAGAAAGAAAGTAAAGAAAGAAAGAAAAAAAAAAAAGCGGAAGAAAGAAAAAAAGGGAAAGAATTAAAAAAAGAAAGAAAGAAAATAAAGAAAACTCCAAAAAAGAAAGAAATTTTTCGGGAAAAAGAAAGAAATAAAAAAAAGAAAAGAAATAAAGAAAAGAAAAAAAGAAAGAAAGAAAAAAGAAATGGAAAAGAAAAAAAAGAAGGCGGAAAAAAAGAAAAAAAAAAAAAAAAAAGAAGAAAAATTTTGAAAGAAAGAAAAAAAAAAAAAAAGAAAGACTGAATTTGTTGACTTTGAAATAGTTCAACTCCTTTCATTGTCACATAACTCCCATTGTGTATCTGGCATTAGCGAGTCTAGCAGATGACAAAGCTGGGGAAATCCAAAACGAGGACAAAACTAAAGTAACAGATTACTAAAAAAAAAAAAAGTTCTTTCTTCAATTTGGTGACACTAGATTTGTACTATTTGAGTACATCAATGTGCAAAACAACAATGTGTCCCCTGAGAGGAAACTGAAATAGTTGACATTGAAGTACACCGTTGTGCAAATTAGTTGAAACAACAGCTTTAATTTCCTTTCTTTCATCATACAGTCAGTTTTAGATCCACTGGAGTGACAAGGTGTAATCGATTTCTATTTTTTTCCTCAGATTAGGTCATCTGCAGTGGTGTGCAGTAATATGAATCTATTTTCGATAAATAGATAGATTGATAGAAATGAATGGATTGACATTGATAGATACACCCTTTTGCAAATTAATTGAAACAACCGCTTTAGTTTCCTTTCTTTCACCACCCGGTCAGTTTTAGACCCACCGGAGTGACAAAGTGGAATCGATTTCTATATTTTACTCAGATTAGGTCATTGGCAGTGGTGTGTAGTAATATGAATCTATTTTCGATTGATAGATAGATAGATAGATAGATAGATAGATAGATATGAACAGGCAGGGATAGATAGACCATTGTGCAAATAAATTGAAAATACACATTTAGTTTTCTTTCTTTCAATATACGGTCAGCTTTAGATCCGCTGTAATGACAGTGTGTGATCGATTTATTTTTTTTCATCAGATAAGGTTATTTGCTGTGGTGTGTAGTAATATGAATCTATTTTAGATAGATAGATAGATGTGGGATCATGTTGAGATCATAGACAGGGAACACCATTGGAAAATCCGTAAACTTAAGGAATCAGCACATATGCTAGGCCACAAAAATTTCCTGAGCCGACCAAGCATAGAAATAAATACAATATGGGAATCAGTATTAAGGAGTGCCAGAGAAAAGCAATGATAACAAAGTTGCAATATGAGTTCTGGTAAAGACATGCAATGATAACAACAAAAATTGCAATATGAGCACTGGTAAAAAATGATGCTGAAAACATTAGGTTTATAATACTCAGAAGTTCATACCCAGATGTCCTCAAGAACACATGGCATAAAGTGGATAAAGGCGTTGGTTAGATCCAGTGACAGACCCAAAAAAGGTGAGTTCAATACCCGGTTAAGGCAGTGGAGAACTTTCAGAGGGAAATAACTGATAACTGACATCCGTCAAACATGGCACGTGGAACTAGAACAGTCTACCCCAGTGATCGAAATAAAGGGTTCAGTTCGAAATTCCAACCACTTGAAGAAGGCCGAAGGCCGGAGCGTACAACGGCCGAAACGTTGTGACAAATATGGCGACAAAGATGAGGACAATAGTTCGACTAATGTAAATACTGTAGATAGATAGACAGATATGAATTCACTGAGATAAACAGATACACCGTTGTGCAAATTAATTGAACCAACCTCTTTAGTTTCCTTTCTTTCACCATACGGTCAGTTTTAGATCCATTTTTATCTTGCCATTGTTTCTGTATCTGGTCGGATGCATTTGTCTTTGCTGTCTTTTTTAAGTATTTTGTAGTTTCATTCGGTGTGCAGTGATTTACTCGTTACTTGAATACATTAGAAACTTCATTTTGAACTTGTTTTATTATTATTATCATTATTATTGGCAAGTGGCCGAGTGATTAAAACCTTTGCATTCTGACCATGAAACCCGATTTCGAATCTCACCACGGCTGATTTGTCAGAAAAGAGACTTCCTGGTGTTATCGGACTGGAGGGATTGATCCCAGCGTGAGGCACCCTTAGAAAGTATCTGAAAGCCCTACCACGGGTTGATCCAAGACTTGTGAGTGAAATCGGGGGACATCGATAGCTGTGCTAGCATGAAGTCACAAGTCATCGGGGCCGAGGGCATGAGCGTTCTAGCCTTGATAAAATTGTCGATCACACCAGATAACACGCTCAGAAACTGTAACTAATGTCTGCAGTATAAACCACACTCTGTTGAATAAAACACAAATGTGCCTGAGCAAGCGTATGCAATAGGGATTGGCTAGTCGTTCTAGTAGACGGGTAACCTCGAATACGCGTGGCCAGCTATATTATTATTAATATTAATCAGTTTTTTGCATCATTGTTAATATTATTAATGGAGTTCATATTATTATCATATCATCATTCACGCGTTTTCTTTTTGTTTTTTTTTCTTCAGCAAAATGGATTATGGATAGTGTTTTCGAAAATGCATTATGGATATTCAATTTATTGAAACAAAATGATGAAAAAATGGGATTGCTTTGACAGCAGAGGATCATTTTTAGTCACTATTCTCAATTGAGAAACCAGGACCAAAAATCAATATATAGGACACCGCAGAGGTAACATATTTCTGTTAATTGGACCATTAATTGAAACTATAAACGAATAATTTTTTATTATTTACTTTTTTTGCAAATTTTTCCAATGAAAACATGACCCATTTTTGTATTTTCACAATGTTAGTACTTTGTATGTCCATTCCACGAAGTCGTTCCTTGCAGATTGACCACAGATTCTCGATTGGATTTAAATCAGGAGAGTTTCCGGGCCAGTCTATAGTATTTGAATTGATTACCGGTAAGGCTTTCCAGGGTTTTTGTGCAGCGTTACAAATTTTCGTACGCTTCCTTGGAGTAACGTCCATCGCAGACAATGCCCATAGGACAACTAATCGACAGTCGAGACAATAGTGTCTGGGCGTGATGAAAATCTGATGCAATCACGGACGACGCAATATTTTTCAAGGCCAAACAAATTTCATCAACAACACAGAAAATAGATTCATATCACTGCACACCACTGCAAATGACATAAACTGAGGAAAAAATAGAAATCGATTACAACCTGTCAATCCAGCAGGCCCAAAAATGACCGTATGGTGAAAGAAATGAAACTTAAGCGGTTGTTTCAATTAATGTGCAGAAGAGTGTATCTGTCTATCCTAGTCTATTCATATCTATCTATCTATCTATCTATCTATAGGAAATATATTCATATTACTACGCATCACTACAAATGATATTAATCGGAAAAAAAATAAAAATATGAGTTTATATTTGTTATTTGTGATCTCAAGCAGCTAACATATTTTGCAGTGTCAGGCAATGAAGACTTCTGAAGCGATGGGATACTGAATATTATTCCGATTTTACTAATGTAGGTCTTTAAGTTCGGTAACGTCTCAATGTTAACCAAGACAATACTGGCCTTGAACGTCCCATTTCAAAAAAAAAATAAATCCGTCGATTAAAATCATAAAATGATGGTTGATTTTCTTTTGTGGCATATCAAAACCTCTGGGGGTTATATAATGTAGAAACCTAATAGTTTGAAAACGATTTTATGGCCTCAAACTCAATATACTTTAAACTTAATTTAAATCAAAATAATGAACTAAAAGAAAAAATATATTAAAATTTTTATTAAATATATTTTGTTTAATTTTGAAGAAATTTGTTTTATTATAACAAAAAAAAAAACCAATGTCATTTTATAAAAAATAGATAAACAAAAAATTTTATAATAAAAAATATCCTATGCTAATAATTTTATTTATAAAATATATTTTAATGCCGGGAATAGTTTTTTTTTTTTTTGAGAGTTTTTTGATTTGTCCATAAAATAGGACCCTAACAGGTGCTAAAAGATCCGGAAAAGGGTGGACTGAAAAACAAAGAATAAATTAAAGGGAGAGATATTAAAGACAGTCAAAAACATTAATTTAGATGATGAGACAAAAATTTCGTCCTGGGTATGACGATAGACTATAAAATAAAAAAAGTAAGACGATAAACTATGTCCAAAAAGCAAGGCCTCTGATCAGGAGTTTGGAACCAACTTTAATGTTGGTGTAAAAAATGATTTTGAACCAGGGTGGTAAAAAAATGTCTTAAAAAATAAAGCTATGGGCAAATAGTTAATATGAAATTGATTTAAAAAAGACAATAAAAAATGTAAAAATAGGTTTTAAATAACAGAAATATTTTAAAAAAAATTATTACCAGAAATAAATTTTTTGAAAAAAATATTTTTGTTTTATTACCAAAATTTATTAAAATTTTTGAAAAAAAAATTACCAGTAATAAAATTACATTTTTGAATAAAAAATATTATCAGAAAAAAATTTTTTTAAAAAAAAAATATTACCAGGAAAAAAAAAAATTGTCGGCATTAAATAACCCATTGAGGTTGATTTTTAAAAAAAAAAACGAAAAAACGAAACCAATTAATAAAATTTTTTTCGGCATTAAATAACCCATTGAGGTTGATATGCCGTAAAAAAAAAACCAGCAATAAAAAAAATTGTCGACATTAAATAAATCATTGAGGTTGATATATAAAAAAAAAAAAAAAAAAAAAATAAAACAAAAATCAAAAAAATCTTGTCATCAAAAAAATAAAAAAAATTGAGTTGATATAAATAAAAAAAAACAAAATTAAAACGAAACAATTTCAAAATAAAATCTTGTCGACATTAAATAACCCATTGAGGTTGATATGTTAAAAAAAAAAAAAAAAAAACCAAAATAAAAAATCTTGTCGGCATTAAATAACCCATATTGAGGTTGATATGCCGTAAAAAAAAAAAAACAAAATGAAAAACCAGCAAAAAAAATCTTGTCGGCATTAAATAACCCATTGAGGTTGATATGCCGTAAAAAAAAAAAAAAAAAATTAAAACCAGCAATAAAAATTTTGTCGGCATTAAATAACCCATTGAGGTTGATATAAAAAAAAACAAAATAAACGAAAAAAAACCAGCAATAAAAATCTTGTCGGCATTAAATAACCCATTGAGGTTGATATATGCCGTAAAAAAAAACAAAAAAATGAAATACCAGCAATAAAAATCTTGTCGGCATTAAATAACCCATTGAGGTTGATATGCCGTAAAAAAAAAACAAAAAAAAAATAAAAACCAGCAAAAAAAAATCTTGTCGGCATTAAATAACCCATTGAGGTTGATATGCCGTAAAAAAAAAAACAAAAAAAAAACAAAAACCAGCAAATCAAAAAATCTTGTCGGCATTAAATAACTAAAAATTGAGGTTGATATGCCGTAAAAAAAAAAAAAAAAAAAAAACCAAAAACCAGCAAAAAAAATCTTGTCGGCATTAAATAACCCATTGAGGTTGATATGCCGTAAAACAAAAAAAACCAAAAAATAAACCAGCAAAAAAAATCTTGTCGGCATTAAATAACCCATTGAGGTTGATATGCCGTAAAAAAAAAAAACCAAAAACGAAACCAGCAATAAAAATCTTGTCGGCATTAAATAACCCATTGAGGTTGATATGCCGTAAAAAAAAAAACCAAAAAAACCAGCAAAAAAATCTTGTCGGCATTAAATAACCCATTGAGGTTGATATGCCGTAAAAAAAAAAACCAAAAAATAAACCAGCAATAAAAATCTTGTCGGCATTAAATAACCCATTGAGGTTGATATGCCGTAAAAAAAAACAAAAAACAAAAAAATAAACCAGCAAAAAAAATCTTGTCGGCATTAAATAACCCATTGAGGTTGATATGCCGTAAAAGAAAACAAACAAAAAACCAGCAAAAAAATCTTGTCGGCATTAAATAACCCATTGAGGTTGATATGCCGTAAAAACAAAAAAAAACCAAAAAAAAACCAAAAATAAAACCAGCAAATAAAACAAAAAAATCTTGTCGGCATTAAATAACCCATTGAGGTTGATATGCCGTAAAACAAAACAAAACCAAAAAAACCAGCAATAAAAATCTTGTCGGCATTAAATAACCCATTGAGGTTGATATGCCGTAAAACAAACTAAACCAAACGAAATAAACCAGCAAGCAAAAAATCTTGTCGGCATTAAAAATAATTGAGGTTGATATAAAACAAACCGTAAACCAATAAAAAAAAAAGAAAACAAACCAAAAAAAACCAAACCAAAAAAATCTTGTCGGCATTAAATAACCCATTGAGGTTGATATGCCGTAAAAAAAAACAAACCAAAAATGAAACCAGCAATAAAAAATCTTGTCGGCATTAAATAACCCATTGAGGTTGATATGCCGTAAAAGAAAACCAAACGAAATGAAACCAGCAATAAAAAATCTTGTCGGCATTAAATAACCCATTGAGGTTGATATGCCGTAAAAAAAAAAAAAAAAAAAAATAAACCAGCAATAAAAATCTTGTCGGCATTAAATAACCCATTGAGGTTGATATGCCGTAAAAAAAAAAAACCAAAAAATATTACCAGCAATAAAAATCTTGTCGGCATTAAAAAACCCTTGTTCGGCGTAAATTAAATAAACCAAAAATGAAACCAGCAATAAAAAGGTTGTCGGCATTAAATAACCCGTTGAGGTTGATATGCCGTAAAAAAAAACTAAACCAAAAAAAACCAGCAATAAAAATCTTGTCGGCATTAAATAACCCATTGAGGTTGATATGCCGTAAAAAAAACAAACCAAAACGAAACCAGCAATAAAAATCTTGTCGGCATTAAATAACCCATTGAGGTTGATATGCCGTAAAATAAAAACAAACAAAAAACGAAACCAGCAATAAAAATCTTGTCGGCATTAAATAAACCAATTGAGGTTGATATGCCGTAAAAAGAAAACAAACCAAAAAAAAATGAAACCAGCAATAAAAATCTTGTCGGCATTAAATAACCCATTGAGGTTGATATGCCGTAAAAAAGAAAACAAACCAAAAATAAAACCAGCAAAAAAAAATCTTGTCGGCATTAAATAACCCATTGAGGTTGATATGCCGTAAAACAAAAAAAAAAAAAAATAAACCAGCAATAAAATTTTTGTCGGCATTAAATAACCCATTGAGGTTGATATGCCGTAAAAAAAAAAAAACAAAAAAAAAAACCAGCAATAAAAATTTTGTCGGCATTAAATAACCCATTGAGGTTGATATGCCGTAAAAAAAAAAACCAAAAAAAACCAAAAAAAAATCTTGTCAGCATTAAATAAAAAATCTTGTCGGCATTAAATAAGCAATAAAAATTGAGGTTAAATATGGTTGAAAAAAAAAACAAAAAAAAAACCAGCAATAAAAATCTTGTCGGCATTAAATAACCCATTGAGGTTGATATACCGTAAAAAAAACAAAAGAAAAAATGAAACCAGCAATAAAAATCTTGTCGGCATTAAATAACCCATTGAGGTTGATATGCCGTAAAAAAAAAAAAAAAAAAATAAAACCAGCAATAAAAATCTTGTCGGCATTTAAAATGCCGTAAAACCAAAAATATTACCAGCAATAAAAATCTTGTCGGCATTTAAGGTTGATATGCCGTAAAAAAAAACAAACCAAAAATAAAAAAGCAAAAAAAATCTTGTCGGCATTAAATAACCCATTGAGGTTGATATGCCGTAAAAAAAAAACAAAAAAAATGAAACCAGCAAAAAAAATCTTGTCGGCATTAAATAACCCATTGAGGTTGATATGCCGTAAAAAAAAGAAAACAAAAAAAATAAACCAGCAATAAAAATCTTGTCGGCATTAAATAACCCATTGAGGTTGATATGCCGTAAAAAAAACAAACCAAAAATAAAACCAGCAATAAAAATCTTGTCGGCATTAAATAACCCATTGAGGTTGATATGCCGTAAAAAAAAAACAAACCAAAAATAAAACCAGCAATAAAAAATCTTGTCGGCATTAAATAACCCATTGAGGTTGATATGCCGTAAAAAAAAAACAAACCAAAAAATGAAACCAGCAATAAAAATCTTGTCGGCATTAAATAACCCATTGAGGTTGATATGCCGTAAAAAAAAAAAAAAACAAAAATAAAACCAGCAATAAAAATCTTGTCGGCATTAAATAACCCATTGAGGTTGATATGCCGTAAAAAAAAAAAAAACCAAAATAAAACCAGCAATAAAAAATCTTGTCGGCATTAAATAACCCATTGAGGTTGATATGCCGTAAAACAAAACAAACCAAACGAAACGAAACCAGCAATAAAAATCTTGTCGGCATTAAATAACCCATTGAGGTTGATATGCCGTAAAACAAAAACAAACAAAAAATAAAACCAGCAATAAAAAATCTTGTCGGCATTAAATAACCCATTGAGGTTGATATGCCGTAAAAAAAACAAACCAAAAAATGAAACCAGCAATAAAAATCTTGTCGGCATTAAATAACCCATTGAGGTTGATATGCCGTAAAACAAAACAAACCAAAAATGAAACCAGCAATAAAAATCTTGTCGGCATTAAATAACCCATTGAGGTTGATATGCCGTAAAAAAAAACAAACCAAAAATAAAACCAGCAATAAAAATCTTGTCGGCATTAAATAACCCATTGAGGTTGATATGCCGTAAAAACAAACAAACCAAAAAACGAAACCAGCAATAAAAATCTTGTCGGCATTAAATAACCCATTGAGGTTGATATGCCGTAAAAAAAAAACAAAAACCAAAATAAAACCAGCAATAAAAAATCTTGTCGGCATTAAATAACCCATTGAGGTTGATATGCCGTAAAAAAAAACAAACGAAAAAATGAAACCAGCAATAAAAATCTTGTCGGCATTAAATAACCCATTGAGGTTGATATGCCGTAAAACAAAAAACCAAAAAAACCCAAAAAAACCAGCAATAAAAATCTTGTCGGCATTAAATAACCCATTGAGGTTGATATGCCGTAAAAACAAAACAAACAAAAAAAACCACCAGCAATAAAAAATCTTGTCGGCATTAAATAACCCATTGAGGTTGATATGCCGTAAAAACAAAACAAACCAAAAATAAACCAGCAATAAAAATCTTGTCGGCATTAAATAACCCATTGAGGTTGATATGCCGTAAAACAAAACAAAACCAAAAATGAAACCAGCAATAAAAATCTTGTCGGCATTAAATAACCCATTGAGGTTGATATGCCGTAAAAACAAAAAAAAAAAAAAACGAAACCAGCAATAAAAATCTTGTCGGCATTAAATAACCCATTGAGGTTGATATGCCGTAAAAGAAAAAAACCAAAAATAACCAGCAAAAAAAATCTTGTCGGCATTAAATAACCCGTTGAGGTTGATATTCCGTAAAACAAACAAACCAAAAATAAACCAGCAATAAAAATCTTGTCGGCATTAAATAACCCATTGAGGTTGATATGCCGTAAAAACAAACTAAACCAAAAAACGAAACCAGCAATAAAAATCTTGTCGGCATTAAATAACCCATTGAGGTTGATATGCCGTAAAACAAACTAAACCAAAAATAAACCAGCAATAAAAAATCTTGTCGGCATTAAATAACCCGTTGAGGTTGATATGCCGTAAAAAAAAAAAAAAAAAAAAAAAAAAAAAATGAACCAGCAATAAAAAATCTTGTCGGCATTAAATAACCCATTGAGGTTGATATGCCGTAAAAAACAAACAAACCAAAAAAAACCAGCAAGCAAAAAATCTTGTCGGCATTAAATAACCCAGTTGAGGTTGATATGCCGTAAAAAAAAAACAAACAATAAAAAAAAAAAAAACCAGCAATAAAAAAATCTTGTCGGCATTAAATAACCCGTTGAGGTTGATATGCCGTAAAAAAAAAACAAAAAAAATAAAAATCTTATTACCAGCAATAAAAATCTTGTCGGCATTAAATAACCCGTTGAGGTTGATATGCCGTAAAACAAACTAAAACAAAAAAATAAACCAGCAATAAAAATCTTGTCGGCATTAAATAAAAGGTTGATATGCCGTAAAAAAAATTTAAACAAAAAATATTACCAGCAATAAAAAATCTTGTCGGCATTAAATAACCCGTTGAGGTTGATATACCGTAAAAAACAAACTAAACCAAAATAAACCAGCAATAAAAATCTTGTCGGCATTAAATAACCCGTTGAGGTTGATATGCCGTAAAACAAAACAAACCAAAAATATTACCAGCAATAAAAATCTTGTCGGCATTAAATAACCCGTTGAGGTTCACTGACAGAGTAACACACACGTGTAGACTCATACACACATACGTTCATCACCCTCCCTCCCTCACACACACACACATATATATATATATATAAAAGAGAGTGGAGTAGAATAGACAGTGAGTGTTCATTGTTTTGTATATCTATTTTCAGCTTGTTTATAATAATCTGTCTACTTTCTGCCTGCTCATATCTATCTATCTATCTATCTATCTATCTATCTATCTATCTATCTATCTATCTGTGAACATTGAAGTCAACACTCAGTGGCGACAGGCTGTTTCATGTTAGACGCTATCACAATATTTATATTTACACATGATCTATCTCTAATATTGAGAGCACTCTATCCCAAAACATATAGCACACCTTCAAACTATATTTCTTCATATATATATATATATATATATATATATATATATATATGTGTGTGTGTGTGTGTGTGTGTGTGTGTGTGTGTATAATATATCTTTCAGTTTGTTTATATTAATCTATCTATATCTTCCTGTTCATATCTATCTATCTTCTATCTATCTATCTATCTATCTATCTATCTATCTATCTATCTGTTCATATCTTTCTATCTATCTATCTATCTATCTATCTATCTATCTATCTATCTATCTATCTCTTCCTGTTATATCATTATCATCCATCTATCTATCTATCTATCTATCTATCTATCTATCTGCCTAATTCCATATATATCATTCGGCGACGTTTGGGGAGCAGAGGAAGTGTATCCACCCCCCACCCCGTACTGTGGAGGAAGACCTCCACACGCATAAGTGGCCATCGATCACGAAATGCTTATGGCCTCAAATACTCGCGACAAATATTTACCTATTCGCCAAGCACGGAAAAGCTTATAGACACAAATATAACAACGATAGACAAAAGTTTCGACCAAGTACCCTATCATCATCATCATCATCATCAGTTGTCCGTTAATTGGCTGATATATCTTTTGAAATCTGAAGGTGATTTCGCATAGCGAAATACGCCTTCCAAATTCTGGGCAAATTATTAAGACACAGAAATACATTGTAATATATGGTAGTGAATGCTGGACAATCTCATCACAGATGAAGAGGAGACTTGAAGCAATAGGAATGTTGTTCTACAGAAGGATGCTGAGCACGCCAGTTAAGGTGTCCGTTGCTTTTTTCTGGCTCTCTTATCTTTATTATGTCTCGCGAGCATCAAATTTGACGAGCCCATCTTCCTTATGAGGCCCAGAAATGTCTCTTCATTTTTGTTGCCATCGTCTATAGAACAATTATATATTTTAGTTTGTTCCTTCCTATCTATCTATCTATCTATCTATCTATCTATCTCACTCTCTCTCTCTCTATCTATCTATATCACTCTCTCTCTCTATCTATCTATCTCACTATCTCTCTATATATCTATCTATCTCACTCTCTCTTTCTATCTCCCTCTCTCTCTCTATCTATCTATCTCACTGTCTCTCTGTCTCTCTCTCTATCTATCTATCTATCTATCTATCTATCTATCTATATAACAATTATATATTTTAGTTTGTTCTTTCCTATCTATCTATCTATCTATCTATCTATCTATCTCACTCTCTCTCTCTCTCTATCTATCTCACTCTCTCTCTCACTCTATCTCCCTCTTTATCTATCTCACTGTCTCTCTCTATATCTATCTATCTATCTATCTATCTATATATCTATCTTATGTTAGATCATTTAATGTCGACAACTTGATACAATAAATTAAACATTTATTACATCCAGTCGTCGGTATATCGTCGCTTTTATCACCCCGTCATAATCAAGCATCCGGGAATTGGCTTATATAGAATATCCATTAATTATTCTATAATAAATGTACGCCTGATGATGCCCAAGGGGTACATGGTCGAAACGTTGTGTCTATAATTATATATATGAAGTCTCTTCATCTGTGATGACATTGTCCAGCATTCACTACCATATCTAACAATGTATTTGTGCGTCTTAATAATTTGCCCAGATTTTGGAAGGCGTATTTCGCTATCCCAAAGCACCTTCAGATTTCAAAAGATATACCAGCCAATTAACGGATAACTGATGATGATGGTGATGAGAGGGTACTTGGTCGAAACGTTGTTTTTATAAAAACATCTATATCAACCATGGTGAGATGAATTGTCCGAAATAATGCAAGAATATTAAACATTTCTCAAAAATGAAATACAAAATACTCGCTATCCCAAAGCGCCTTTCGATTTCATGTCACACTGTCAAAAGATATCTTATATCAGCCAATTAAGATGCTTAAAATTAATTCCTATTTAAAATCGGACCAAGTTATTGGAACAGCCTTTACAACTATAGGTTGAATATAGTGAAATATCATGATTCAAGGTCCTTTTTGTCGGACTGAGAACTTTTCAATAACCTATCGTAAATACCATCCTCTTTTTATATATTTGCCTTCGATTCTATTGTCTTTTTGTTTGTTTCTTTCTTTTTTTCTTTATTTATTTTTTCCTCGTTTTATGTATAACTGAATTTTTTTTAATTTATTTCGAAGTCCTTAATCGAACACTGCCTCCCGTATCTTCCGCCACAATTTACTTACCGCTGCCATTTCTTATCCAATAACATTATCCCATCTTACCTTATAGGCATGCTTCTTCCAACCGTCAACCTGCTTTCTCAAGACTGCTTTCTTCTCTAGATCCGCTTTAGTATTTCTTCTGGTTTGTCTAAATCTCTTATTTATCCGATTTTCGAAAAAAAAAAAAAAATATAGAAAAAGAAAAAAAAGAAAGAAAGAAAGACAGCCTCCAGAAATCAGAATGTGGTTCCAGCAGACGTCAATAAACATGGCGTACCACAGTTCCAAATGCTTTCTGAGGTTCTTAACTCCGTTTTGCGTTTATCCACGAAGATATTTATTCCTAAGAAGGCGCCTACGAGAAAGAGCTTTGCATTTTGCGTAACGCATTTCACTGTCGCAATTAACTGGCCTCGTCAACACAGACGTGCCTCGAACACCACCCTGTGAGTTTCATTTGAAAACATCTAAATTCATTAGATCCACCAGTTTAGACCGTCACCGCTAGGACTGACCTTGACAAACAATCCAAACAGCCTCATTTAGTTCATATTCCAATGATAAGAAAGAAATTACAATTGGACAGCCTCTTCTCAAGAACAGCTTAGTGGAAGAGACTCCTGAGAGGATGCTTTCCTGATCGCTACAATTTAAGATCTTCAAGTTTCAAATATTGCTGTCGCATCTAGTCTGGTGCTTCTGCATTGTTTTTGAAAATCTTGAAAAAAAATGCAAAAAGAATCTGCAATATTATTGATCCTCTCCGGTATCTCGGCTTCGGTCACTTTCCCACCGCCGTAACATAGCTTCTCTGTATATTTTCTACAAATATTTTCATGGCAAGTTTTCTGATGAGGCTTTCGGTATCTAGACTATAAAAATTGAAGCGCGGTACTTGATTGGCAGCTAGGTCCCATCATTTTATAGTTGAAAAGGCTAGAGCTAACCGTAAGTTCTATGCTAACACTTTCTTCTCTCGCACTTCTCGCTTGTGGAATTCTGTCCCAGTTGCTTGCTTTCCAGTATTTCTTGCTTTTTTGATCTTCAAAAATTTAAATGCAGTCTCAGACATTATCTTGTATCGTTTAAATTCCTGTTCTTTTGTTATTCTCTCCTTAATAATGTTTTTATCTTTCTCTTGTTCTTTTAGCTTCAGTAACCCCTTGCATTTATTGCCTTGCTTAGGTTGAAATAATTAAAAAATGTCTCGTGTCAACAATTATCTACTTTCAACATTTCCATTCAGTAGCTCTCTACCTAGAGCGGCTCTTGAGCCAATTAAAATGTTATTTTACTTGGTCTTTCTGGTAATGCAAGCAATATGCGATCTAAATCTATTCTTTTATTATTATAGCAAATATAAGAAAACAGTATTTTTATGGGTTATCAACACTGGGGGTTACTGAAAACCGAAAAAAAATTTGGGATTGTAAAATTGATTCTTTTTTTTTTTGCATGTGATTATTGCATGAACAATTTTTTTTTGGCGGGGGGGATCACAATAATTTTTCGAGATTCAAGACCGGCTATTTAACCCATAGCCAGGAGTATTTAGACATAATTGAATGTGGCAAACTCGATGGGAATTCAAACATCTCTCTCCGATGTCTCTTTCCAACTTTCTATATATTACACCACAGGCACATCCGTTCGAAAATATAAAAAGGAAAACACTCATGTATTCTCTCGATTAGCAATGTAGATTGGATGTAATGTTCTTGAAAATCAGCATTTGATATCCTTCTTTTAACTTGTGTTGCTATAAACTCCGTGCAATTAATTACGTAAGTAAGAAGCTAAAATATGTTCTCTGTATAATGGAAAAAAAATTACATCACCTCAAAACAATGTAACATTTGCTAAGGCAATAACGATAATTCATTTCTAGAACAATATAAGCTCCTAAGAAAAAGATCAGAGCTTATTTTCAAATGCTGACATAAAAACAAATTCCTACTATCGCATTACGACTTCAAAAAATAAACAGCGAATAACCGATGACCTAAATCTAATACTCTTCATTTCAAATGTCTAAAATTACAACAGAAAAATATACAGAATAAAACAAATTTAAATAACTAAAAAAAAATAAATGGACTTGTCCTGACATTTAAAAAAATAAACAAAATAACAAAAATCGGTTGAATGACTTTAATGAATACAAACCAAAGTTTGAACCAAAAATACTTCAGTATAAAAATACTGTGGCTGCTCAAATTAGGACTGATTTGTCTGAGACTAAATCACCTTTTGTACATTGAGGAAAACAAGTATTTCATCCTCATGCTGATTTTCTAAGTTTGCCATCTTACAAAAATAGGAACGGTCTATAATTTTTACGGTATGTCCCTAATTTAAAGTGAGAGATAGAATATAAAAAAAAATTCTAGAAAATTTCATTATAATAATTTTTTAACATTTATTTCTTTTTTATTGAAACAATAAGTATTTCAGCCCCTGCTGATTTTCTGAGTTTGCCACCTTACAAAAATGGGAACGGTCTATAATTTTCAGGGTAGGCCCGTCTTGAAAGTGAGAGATTTTTTGACCATTTCTTTCGTTTTTTTATTGAAGAAAAAAATAGGTATTTCCCTCCATGGCAAAACCTAACTCGATATTTGGTGAAGAAACCTTTGTTGGCAAGCACAGCAGCCAGACGTTTGCTGTAGTTGGTTACCAAGTTTTTATAGATCCCTTATCGTCATTAGTGTGAAGTGTATTCGGAATAATGCTGAAGAACTATCACTCAATAGTGATCAAAAGATGAAGGTTTGGGTTCAATATTATAGCATTTTTTCTTGTTATACTCTAATAGTTTCGATCCGAGTGTGTTTTCTAAGAGACAAAATTTCGAAGTGGAATAATTTGTGAGAAGAAACACTTTTTTAATTTAAAATAATCTCGACATCTTTCTAATTGCTGATTTCTTAATTTGCAGACAATTGAAAAGTCTTTTTAACCCACCTTTTTGCGATGGCCGATATCGTCAATTGATTCTATCAAATATATCGTATTTCAGAAATAAGGTATATTTCCAACAACCTGTCTGGCTGTTTATTTGCTAAGCGTTCATTTTTTATTTTATTTCTCCGGCTTTTAAACTTAAGGTATCTACATCATAAATACAATACGGTTCTTGTCTCTTCTGTTCCTGTATTGTATTTGAATGAAGGCAATAAAGCCACTAAGACACAAGTGTGAATTTGGTTTTGTTTGGTTTGTCTTGTTTTACGGCATATCTTATTTAATGCAGAGAAGATTTCTATTGCTGGTAATATTTTCTTTTGTTCGAAAAAATGTCAGTTATGTGCCATGCGAGATACATGACTGACGAGGAAGATTTCCCGCAGTAGATTGCCATTTCTTTCTGCGGTAGAGTTGACATCGAAAGCTATAGAACCCGATCTGTCCTGTTATTTTACCCATAGCTGGAGGGAGAAGAAGATGATTCATACCTTTCCCAAGGGTATTAGCACTTAAGTGAATGTAATGAACTCGATTGGAATTCGAACTCGGCTCTCCGATTCCTCAATCCGAGCCGCTATCCATAACTCCACCGTGGCTACATGAAAACGTATTGATGATAAAAAAAACCTATTTTTACGCTTTCATAGTGTTTTCATCCAAGTTTGGGGGTTAACTATTTGCCCGTAACTGGGACTCTAAGAGCAGCAATCTCTTGCAGTTTTATAACTGGAGTATGCATGTCTTATTCGATATGTCGCGCATTGAAAGGTTATGAAATCAAGTGTGTGGTCACGTCCTGGTAATTATTTATTATGAGGAGGGCATTTACTTAAATATTTGTATCTATAAAAACAAAGTATAAACAATAAATATATTAAAATAATTGTCAGTCTCATTTCATAACATATGACGTCATTTGTTTGCGTTCGAGAATATATATATATATATATATATATATATATATATATATATATATATATATATATATATATATATATAGAGAGAGAGAGAGAGAGAGAGAGAGAGAGAAGAAAAAGGAGGATAATGGATATCCGCTTGGATTGAGGAATCGCAGGGCCGAGTTCGAATCCAGGTTGAATCCATTACATTATATATATAAATAAAAAATAAAATATTACCAGTAATATATTATTATCAGCAATACATTCCTGGAAAATATTACCAGCAATACATTTATGAAAAAGAAATATTAGCAGCAATAAAAATCTTGTGACCATTAAACAACCCATTGAGGTGTTGATATGCCGTAAAAACAAAATATACCCAAACCCTGATCTACAAATTGATTTCTTACAAAGAATACTTATTCTATTCATACGAACCTATCCTAAAAATTTTGTCGACATTAAATAACCAATTGAGGTTTTCATTTGCCGTAAAACAAAATAAACCTAAACCCTGATCTACAAATTCATCTCTTAGAAAGAATACATATTCTATTCATACGAACCTATCCCAAAATATTTGTAGCCATTAAATAAACCATTGATGTTCATATGACAAAACAAACTTAACCAATCCACTGAACAAAAGTGCCTTAAAAAAGAAACATTATTCATGAGCACTAAAATTCAATTCATTATATAAACCAAAGGCTCATCCCTCAAAATAGGTTATATTATATTTTCTTTACCCTGAGAGACAGATAGAACTAGTTACGCCTTCAGATTTTTTCTTTTATTCCCGACTTAATTAGCAGCACGTGGTAATCTAATTTACTTTTACAAACTTTTGGAAAACCTGGAAAAAAGTAAAACAACTCTTTCTGAAAACCCACATGGAAGTAAAACAATTTTAACAATTCTCTGTAAATATTCTAACACATTCACTTTTTAACTATATATATATATATATATATATATATATATATATATATATATATATATATATATATATGCATTTTATATATATATATATATATATATATTATTGTATGCAAAAAATAACTACACTGTTTCATTTACAATCGCCTGATTAGATGCATTGATACGCATTGAAACACAACTTCAGAATATATACATACATATATATATATATATATATATATATATATATATATATATAGATAGATAGATAGATAGACAGATAGATGTTATGGTCCGGTTCCTTGTGCCACGGTGATTGTCCAAGGTAGAACCAATAAAGAAGAACCCAAACACGTATATAGAATAATACAGATATATTACAAACAGGAATATATACAGAGAAGTAGAAAAGTGTTAGCACGAAAAATCAGGTTTAGTAGTAATTGTTTGAACACGACTCTGTTTCGGACTGCTTCTGACTCGTCTGACTGACTCGCTCACTCTGACTGACTGACGGACTCCTGACGGACCTCACTCCAGACTTCCAGTATTTAGTAACCCCCTCCCCCCCACGAGGGCATCATGTGGCACAAGGCCGGTTTAACGTGGGATCTCCGAGCCCGTGGGCTCGACCAAAAATATGCCTTTTGAGCCCGAATAAACGGGTTCAGGGTCAGTTTACCTCCAGGAAAGAGACACCGCCCTTCGGCGTAGCCTTGTTCGGGTTCCTCCCCGCCCGAAGGCAGAGAGTTCAACCGATCAGCCGGTAGTCCGACTTCAGACGGAATCTCCCTGCTTCCTCTTGAGTCGCAGTATTTATTACGTATGGAATAGTCCATTATGTTATTTGGGATAAGGTTTGTTAACAAATATATATATATATATATATCAATATATATATATATATATATATATATATATATATATATAAGTGAATATTAAAATAATATCCAACGAAGATAGCACTAATGAGTTTCATGCATAGAGTTTGCAATCTTTTTTTGTCGAGAACCTCAAGACCAGTTTGAAAGTGTCTCCAGACCACATACATCCCCCCCTGGTGAAAATCTTATGACCAGATACAAAAGGCTTAAAATCCTTTTCTCAATGTTTGTTTAAATTAATCAATTAAAAGCTTAAAATGTTCACTTGTTTGTTGTTAAGCTACATTTTCTAATTAAATGTTAATGTTATGCAAATATATTTTGATTAAAGTAACAGTATTTTATATTTGTTAACCCTTCTGTATCTGGTCTTAAAAGATTTTGAATTTTACGTAATATTATTGATACTTAATTGAATTTAAACATCTTTTATTGAATACGGACAAAGAAGATTGAATTAATTTTGACCTGGGATGTATATGGCCACAGTATTCCATGCATGGATGAAGGCTAGATTTGTATATGTGAAGGATGGATTCAGACGAGACGCAGAACCAACTTTCCTTGATTCAATGTAGTTGTTCCAGCTCAGGTCAGTTAAACTGGGAGACCAAAATTTATGCAGTTAAAATTGCTCTGATGAAGTAAAAGCATCAACCATGCCGACAGGAAGTTACTTTATGGTGGGTAAATGAGAGCAGTTTCGTTTCGGATGCATTAAAAAGTTTGTTTAAGACCCACAGAGCTCACCTGTGGTTTATACTGCATCTATGATGAACAGCTACAGTTTCTGGGGAAGAGCGTGTTATCTATTGTGATCCCGAATTTGAACAAGGCCAGCAGGCTCAAACTCTCGGTCACGATGACTCGAGACTTCCTTCTGAAAGGGAATCTAAAAAACAATTTCAGTAAAGTTTTTCCAAAGCTGCTGGGATCGACCCCTCCAGTTCGATAGCAACAGGAAGTCTCTTTCAGAGAAAACTAGCCAACCCCTATTGCTGACGCTTGCTCAGGTGCATGTTGTGTTTGTTCAACACGCACAAAGCCAACCTTTGGTTTATACTGCAACTATGCTGAGCAGACCTTAGTTGCAGTTTCTCGTACGATCATCGAAGTTAAGCAACGTCGAGCCTGGTCAGTAGCGCGATTGGTGACCGATTTTTTGCGATTGCTGTCATGGATAATGCTTCAGAATAGTTTGGATCGTTATATTCACTTACCCGCAAATAACTTTTGGAAACGTGTAAAATCAATGTCTTCTCTCCCCATCTATGGGTTAATTAGTAAGACTTATATAACTAAATAATTACTATCTGAAAAATAAAGTTCTAACAATCTAAAAATACTTTCTGGCGTTAAATAACCTGCAAAAGGTTGATAAACCGTAAGAAACGAACAAATAAATCACTGATTAGCCACACAGGCATGTATTTTAGACTTATTTACATTCTCTGACATTTGCATTTACCTAAAGTACTGTGACCACACCGTGGAGGATGAGTTTAAGAATTAACTGGTATGGAGAATTGACCCCCGTCACATTATGGCACTCCAGGTAGTCACCTTTTTGACAAATCAACTGTGGTGAGATACGAACCAGGGTCTCATGGTTAGAAAGCAAACGTTCTAACCATTGGTCCACATACGCAGGCAAATATAAAGAATATATAGGCAGTAAGTGTACATTCAAATAAAAATATCCACAATTTTGGATCCCAATGCAAATCCTCTTATTACGAAACATTAAGATCGTATCTAAAAAAAATAATAATGATATATTAAAGCCTTACGTTGAAAGACCTGTTCTCGTACGATCATCGAAGTTAAGCAACGTCGAGCCTGGTCAGTATCGCGATTGGTGACCGATATTTTGCGATTGGTGTCATGGATAATGGTTCAGAATAGTGTGGATCGTTATATTCACTTACCCGCAAATACCCTTTGGAAACGGGTGAATCAATCTCTTCTCTCTCCAGCTATGGGTTAATTAGTAAGACTTATATCGCTAAATACTTACTACCTGAAAAATACATTTCTAACAATCTAAAAATACTTTCTGGCTTTAAATAACCTGCAAAGGTTTGACAAACTGTCGAAAACGAATCCATCAATTAAATACAAATTAACTAGGCAAGCATGTTTCTTTGATTTATTTACATTCTGTAGCATATAAATTTATCAAAATTACTGGGACCACAAAGTGGGGGATCAGTTTAAATATTGATTGGAATGTATAACTGACTCCCCATTTTATATCCACTTTATAATTCCTAAAACAATGTTGTTTCAAAAAAATAAATAAATAAATAAAATAAAATAAAAAAAATCTAAAAATATTTGGAAATTTTAAAAGTTTAATCTAAAACGGTAAAAATAAACCTTAAAAACGAACCAATCGATGAAATACTGATTAACTACACAGGCATGTCTTTTCGATTTATTTACATTCTCCGGAATATATAAATATATAGGAGAAATAATGAAAAAAAAAACAGAGATCAGTTTTATATAGATTATTAAAATATGGAAAAAAACCCCATTTTATATAATTTTTTGATCTGACTAACTATGTATCTACTTCTTAAAAAGCTATGGGTTAATTAGTTTTTTCATTAAAACTAAAAAAATACAATATAAAAAATATATTCATTTCTTCTGTAAAAACCTGCAAAATGTTGATAAGCCGTCAAAAATGAATCAATATAATAATAATAATAATAATAGCAATAATAATAATGATAATGGTAATAATAATGATAATAATAATAACTATAATGATGAGGATGATAATGATAATAATAATGATAATAATAATAACAATAATAATGATGATGATGATGATGATAGTAATAATAATAATAATAATAATAATAATGGGAACATCAACAATATGATTTTTGTAGTTGTTAGTTTAGGACTGGTTGGAAAAAGATTGCAGTAGACTAATATTGAAGGGATTCCTAAAGTCCATGCCTGAAGGATTTAAAAAAAATGAATGGGATTCATTTATCTATGTAATTTAATTTTTTTTTTTTTTTTTTCAGTTGAAAGTGTCATGATGCCATTTCATAACCTTAGGTCCCTGGTGGGACCCTGAAAAGAAATTGCAAACCCAAGAAATCAAAGAAAAATAATAATAATAATAATAATAATAATAATAATAATTTCATAAATCTTAGAGAATAGCCCGATTTGAGAAAAGAAAGAGAAAAAAAAAAACAAGATTTTGTCAATGTTCAACAATAATTTAACGGGATAGATGTCTTATTCATGTTATGCTTAAAAACTGCATACAAATAAAAAAAAAATTAGAAGAAAATACAAATCTTTTTCCAAGAGCCAATTTTCATTGTAATCAACGTGATAATAATAACAATAATAATAAATAACAATAATAATAATAATAAACCTACTCGACATGGATGATCTCAAACTCTTTGCCAAAGACGACAATGAGTTGAAAGGCCTCCTCAATATTGTAAAATACTTCAGTGACGACATAGGTATGGACTTCGGATTAGATAAATGTGCAAAAGTAACCTTCAAGAAAGGTAGAATTACAGAAACACCCTTAATAGATTTAGATTTTGTCACAAAGATTAGGGAACTGGAGCATGATGAAGCTTATAAGTACCTAGGAATTAACGAAGGACATGGCATACAACACCCCCAAATGAAGGAAAAAATAAGAAAAGAGTACTACAGGCGTGTACGTCTGGTACTAAATACTGAACTAAACTAAAAAAAAACAGAATATCAGCTATAGACACATTGGCTGTCCCTGTGGTGCAATACAGCTTTAATGTCCTTAACTAGACCATAGCTGAAATTAAGCGAATGGACGCCAAAACGAGAAAGCTTCTCACTTGCTATCGCATGCATCATCCCAAAGCTGATGTTGATCGTCTGTATGTGCCCAGATCCGAAGGAGGCAGAGGATTAGTTCAACTAGAATTGTCCTACAAAACTACAACAATTGGCCTCCAAAGATACTTGGAAACTACAGAAGACTGGATGATGGTATGCGTCAAGGAACATGAAAGTAGTAAGCGTCTTTACTCCGTCATAAAAGAAGCCAACAAATTCAAAATGGAGTTTCAAATGGGCATAGAGATGCAAGTACGGCACAATACACCGGCTGAAACTGCAAGATACTTAAAAAAAGACAGCAAAGACGAATGCAACCGACCAGATACAGAAACGATGGCAAGATAAACCGCTTCATGGCCAATACTCTGCCCGTACCAAACAAGCTGATGTAGACAAAACCCGTACCCATCAGTGGCTACGTAGTGCAGGGTTGAAAAAGCGGAAACTGAAGGTTTTATCCTTGCTGCGCAGGACCAATGCTTGCTAACTAGAAATTATCAAGCACATATACTAAAAAAATATTGTGTCAGCCCAAAATGCAGATTCTGTGATAAATATCCAGAAACGATTGATCATCTTGTATCAGGTTGCACGATGTTGGCACCCACTGAATATAAAACCCGACATGACAGAGTGGGCCAATATCTGCACTGGAAAATCTGCAACTTCTACGGGAAGGAAACTGAAAGAAACTGGTATGAGCACCACCCAGACCCGGTTACGGAGATAGGACCTGTTACAATTCTATGGGACTACACAATACACACTGACAGAACAATCAAGGCCAACCGCCCAGACATTGTTATTAAAGACCACAAACAAAAACGGTGCCTCCTTATTGATATGGCAGTCCCTGCTGACTGCAATGTATCTTTGAAGATATTCAAAAAGTTGTCAAAATACAAGGACCTTGAAATAGAAATCTCGAAAATGTGGCATATGGGAACATCAACAATCCCTGTTGTAGTTGGAGCCCTAGGACTGGTTGGAAAAGATTGCAGTAGACTAATTGAAGGGATTCCTGGAAGTCCATGCCTCAAGGAGATACAAAAAATTGTTCTGACAAGTACAGCCCACACTTTACGAAGGGCTTTATCTATGTAATTTTTTTTTTTTTTTTTTTGTCAGTGGAAAGTGTCATGATGCCATTTCTAACCTTAGGTCCCTGGGCGGGACCCGGAAAGAAATGTGTAAACGCCAGAAATCAAAGAAAATAAAAAAATAATAATAATAATAATAATAATAATAATAATAATAATAATAATAATACAGAAACAAAAACAATAAAAAGGAAAAAACATTTTGTCAAAAAAGATTATGGAACGAGAACAAATGAAATTTATAATTACCTAGGTAATTAGGAAAAAAGATGGAATGAAGAATAACCAAATCAAAGGAGAAAAGAAAGGTGTAATTATAAGTTGATCTTTGCATCTGAAAATGAATAAATATTAAATTGAATACAAAAAAAAAAATAAAACCAATATCAGCCCTATTTAAAAGAGAATAATTTTCCTGTGGTGCAATACAGTTTTAACATCTTTAATACAAAATATAAACTGACATTATGCGAATGGATCAAAAAAACGAGAAAATTTCAAGGAAACCAAGAAAATCGAAAACCAAAATAATAACATGGGAAAAAATAACAAATCCAATGTCGTAGTTGGAGCCCTCAGATTGATGGAAAAAAGATTTTATTCAAGACTCATGAAAAGGGATTTTAAAAAGAAAAATTAAAAAAAAATAAAAAAAGATTGTTTGACGATTACAGAACACCATAGGAAGGGCTTTATCTATTGAAATAAATGTTTTTGAAATTTTTTTTTTTATTTGTTTTGTTTTTCAATTGTTCAGTGGAAATAAAAAGAAATTGCCAAAAATAACCTTAGGTTTCTGATAAACAAAACCGGAAAAAAATTTAAACAAAGATATCAAAAAAAAATAATAATAATAATAATAATATTAATAAGAAGAAGAAGAAGAAGATGAAAGAAGAAGAAGAGGAAGAAGAAGGAGGGATTAAAAAAAAAAAAGCCCATGTTTTAACAAAATTAAAAAAAATTGTTCTGATGAAAAAAAAAAATAATTGCGTTTATTTGAAATTTTTTTAAAGGTGTTTGAAAAATATTTTTTTATTTTTTTTAATTGGTCAGTTCAAAAAATGTCATGATGCAATTTCATTAACCTTAGGTCACTGGGTGGGACCCACAAAAAATGTCTTAAATACCATAAAATAAAAGGAAATAATAATAATAAAAAAAAGGCTCCAATTTAGCTTTGAGTGTTGGGAAAGAATATTTAGCCTATTTTTCTCCTTTCGTTTCGGATATAAGATTTAATGCTAACTTTAAACAAGCAATATAAACCGTTTTTTTTTTTCAAATAAATTTAAACACACACACACACACACACACACACACACAAACACACAAACAAACACATTTGTTATATATATATATATATATATATATATATAATATATGTCGATGGAAAAAATTTTTGAGGCGGTCTAATGATTGAAAGTTTGTCTAAAAAAAAGTTTAATTGAACCATAAAAATAAAAGATCCTCACGAATTTTAACCCATTCTTTTGGCCTTGTTCTGCATCTAAGGTACGCGTGAAATTTCAGTGATTGCGCAGATTCAATTGCCAAAAGAAAAAAACTTTCATTTGAATTGATTATATGAAATTTTTGAAATATTATAAAAAAAATCTCGATAAAAATTTGACCACTCAGTATATATATATATATATATATATATTATATATCCATTTATTTTGAATCAGATTTCCATTGTAAAATAAGATTTTTCAAAAACTTTGAACAAAAAATTAATTGTGTTTCGAGATTGAAATGAAATTAATCAAAGATTTTTTTGAGTGAAAACTTTATTAAAAATTTGACTTAAAGATGGGGAAAAAAAATTAAATATTTCGTCAAATTATAATGAAAAGATTAAATTTAAGGAAAAGAATAAGCGTCAGGAACTGCGCCAAAAAAAAAAAAAATCAAAAAGTTAAATTTGCATCAGGATTTTTTTAAAATCAAAAAATAAATTTAGTTTAGTTTAAAGTTTTGTTTTACGGCATATCAACCTCAATGGGTTTATTTAATGTGACAAGTTTTTTATTGCTGGTTTAATGAAATTTCGTTTGTTTTTTTTATTTTTAATTATTTCATAAGGTTATTTAATTTAATCAATTATTTTATTTATGAAGTTTCATTTGTTTGTTTTTTTTTTAACGGCATATAAACCTCAATGGGTTATTTAATAAAACAAGATTTTTATTATTGGACAGAAATTAAAAGAAACGTTTTTATTTTTTTTTCCGGTTAAGAAAACGTTATTCTAATAATTTATTTAATATATTAAGATTTTAATACCTGGTTTCATTTCGTTAATTAATTTTTACGGCATATCAACAGAAATGGGTTATTTAAATGCCGAAAAGATTTTGGAATTATTTTGATAGATTCATTTATTTGTTTTTATTTAAACGGAATATCAACCTCAATGGGTTATTTAAAACAATACAAGAAAAAAAATTGCTGGTTTCATTTGATTTGTTTTCTTTTTACATTTTATCAACATTAATGGGTTATTTAATCCGACAAAAGATTTTTATTAACAAATATGTTGAAAAATTTTTTATATTTAGAAAAGAGACGGCATATCAACCTTGAATAGGTTATTTAATGTAATTGACAATTTATTTAAATAATAATTTTTTGATTTTTTTTCTTTTACTGGCATATCATGTCAATGGATTTATTTAATTGCCAAATATTTTTATTATTGGTTTCATTTCGTTTGTACAGAAACGGCATATCAACCTCAATATGGTTATTTAATCAAAACAAATTTTTTATTGCTGAAAAATTTGATTAATTTAAGATTAGTTTTTTTTTAAAAAATATCAACATTGAATTAATTTATTTATTTAAATGAAAACGAAAGATTTTAATTGAAAATGAATTTCATTTTCGTTTGATTTTTTTTTTTTACGGCATATCAACCTCAATGGGTTAATTTAATGTCCGACAAGACCATTTTAAATTTTATTTCATTTCGTTTGATTTTCTTTTTCTTAAATATCAATTTTTCTTTGGGTTATTTAAATATGACAAGAAAATGCATGGTTTCATTCTTTTGTTTTTTTTTAGCATATCAACCTGAATAAATTTATTTAATGCCGACAAGAAGTTTTTATTGCTGGTTTCATTTCGTTTGTTTTTTTTTTAATATATAAAATTAAGAAATGGGTTATTTAAAAAAGAAAACAAAATTTTTTTAGAATTTGGTTTCATTTCGTTTGTTTTCTTTTTACGGCATTTCATCAACATTAATGAATAAATTTAATCATTTTAAACAAATTTTTATAAATAAAATTTCATTTTCGTTTGTTTTTTTTTTACGGCATATCAACCTCAATGGGTTATTTAATTTTGTGAGACAAATTTTAGGATCATTGGTTTCATTTCGTTTGTTTTCTTTTTACAATATCAAATTAATGGGTTATTTAATAAAAATGAACAAGATTTTAAATTCGTTTGTTTCGTTTTTTTTTCTTTTAGTTTCATATCAAATTTAAAGGGTTATTTAATCAAACAAATTTTATTGCTCGTTGACAGGTTTCGTTTTAAAACTTTTAATCATATCAGGGAATAATAGGAATTTATTTAATGCCGACAAGATTTTGGGAAGCAAATTTTCGAATAAAGATTTTGTTTTCTTTTACGGCAAAATCAACCTCAAAAAAATTTAATGCCGACAAAAATTTTTTTTGCTTTTTTTTAATTTCGTTTGTTTTCTTTTTACGGCATTTCTCAAAAATTTTTATTTAAAACGACAAAATTTTATTCCTGGTTTCGTTTCGTTTTTTTTTCTTTTCAAAGATAAAATTAAATTAATGGGTTATTTAATGCCGACAAGATTTTTATTGCTTATTTCATTTTCGTTTTATTTTTTTTTTTTACGAAATATCAACCTCAATGGGAAATTTAAAATGCCGACAAGTTTTTATTGCTGGTTTTTCATTTCGTTTGTTTTCTTTTACGGCATCAAGCCTCAATGTTTTATTTTGTGTTGAACAAATTTTATTACTGGTTTGGTTTGATCTTCATTAATTTCTTTTCGTTTGGTTTGTTTTACGGCATATCAACCTTCAATGGGTTATTTAATGCCGACAAAATTTTTATTACTGGTAATATGTTTTTCTTCAAAATTCTATTTCTGGGAATATTTTTCCTTGAAGAAATCTATAGCTGGTAATATTTTTTTCAAAGAATGTATAACTGCTTGTATTGCAGTTATTTTTTGAAGTATTGCAGATAATTTTTCCTTCAAAATTTATTGCTGGTAATATTTTTTATTGCAAAAGCATTTCTGCTATTAAAACCTATTTTTACAGAAGTTTGGGTGTGAACTATTTGCCCATAGCTGGGACCCTAACAAATGCTACCACACCGGATCAGGATGGACATGGGAACACCAGCAATTAAGAGGTGGTTTCACGCTGCTGAAAACATCCTGGTTCCTTGCTGTTGGACGTAGTTTATCCTCTTACACAGGACACGGATGTAGTTTATCGTTATACCCAAGACGAAAATGGCAGTTTGACAGATTTCATCAGGGTGAAATTAACCTAAACGCACCGGGCGAACTTCCGACGTGGATGAAGACGCTCCTTTGCCATTGTGGAGAATAAAACGAAAATGTCGACGGTAGATATTTCTATGAGTTGAGAAATCGATATCTTGACAGCTTCTCACCGAGACTTGGGCTCAAGAAAAACGGCCGAGTTTGGCAAATCGAAAAGTTGCCATTTTTTTTTTTATCCAAGATTGCATGTTGCAAAAACAGACCTTGCAGAAAGTTAAAGAGTTGAAATGGGAACCCCCCCCAGCATCCATGGCATTCTCCTGACTGTACTCTTTCGGATTTCTATTTGTTCCGCTCTCCACAGAAGAATTTAAAAAGAAAAACGACTTTAAAATCAGTCGAAAACTTTTAACCTTCCTCCGGCAAAAAACACATACTTTCTACAAACGTGGCATCAACACTCTTGTAGAACGTTGGAAAATAATCATTAAAAGAGTGGATACTAAGTATTACTTATATTATTTACATTATCTGGACTCTTACGTTCATTTTCGTTGGCATATTCGCAACGTTTCGACCCTGGTACGTTCCGGCTTTCTTCAGGTGACTAGAATTTTGAGCCGAACCGCCTGTTCTCGTTCCACTTGGCATAGCCCTTTCCGGATGTCTCCCTTATTTCCATTTAACTCTACTCTCCAAGTTTTTTGGTTCACCACTGCTGTAGCCTGGCATTGAACTCACAACACTTTGCGTCTAGTCACTCGATCTAACCAACGTCTTTATCCACATGGCCCTGTATCCTTGACTTAAAGGGAAATAACTTCATTTTCTGTCTTCTGTCTTCCTGTACTGCCATTGTACTGTCTCATTAATAAGCTTCTTCTTTTCCTTCCTTTTTTTAAAAAACACGCAATGAAAAAAATGGCTTAGTGGCTTTATTGCCTTACTTGGGGCTAAATTAATTAAAAGAAAAATATATTCATTCATCAGGCACACAATGTGAATATGCATAAGAGCATAAAGTATATACACAAGAATCATGATACATATCAATGCGTGCCCCATATATATATATATATATATATATATATATATATATATATATATATATATATATATATATATATATTGATAATATTAGTGGTCAGAACTATATATATATATATATATATATATATATATATATATATATATATATATTCATTTCAAGTATAAAATGGATTACAGCTGAATGTCGAGGACAGAGCAAGAATATAATATAAAAGGCTCAAACACTAATATTCCATCGTTGTAATTTATTATAAATCCAAATCATCAAACCTACAAATGAAAAAAATCTCTCTCTTTCCATCTCTTTCTATATATATATATATATATATATATATATATATATATTTTTGCTGAATTTTAGGTTTGATGAATTAGATCATTGATTACGATCCATCAAACCTACAAATTAAAAAAAGCTATATATATATATATATATATATATATATATATATATATATATATAGTTTGGTGCCGGCAAAGATACTAAAAAGCAAAACGCTTCACTTTAACGAAGCGGACATTTTTTAAAGCAGCAACCATTGAAAGCGGCCATGTTAGATAAGAAATCCCCTCTAAGGGGCAGCACCAGTTCTCAAAGTTTTGTTCCCATTATAATAAAAATGATAGACGTATCTTTAAAGGTTACTTTCTTTTATTTTTTAAATTTTTATCTATTTATGTTTTTTTTTTTTTCTGGTCCAAGGTTTACAGAATGGTCTTCCTTTTTTTCACCATTTTCTTGTTAATTCGCCAAATTCTTTACTTATCTCGATTATACATTTGTTTTTTTTGTTTGTTTTTTTGTTGATGATTATAATTTATTCTTTATCAAATTTGTTCCAGGTCGTTTTTTTCATTTGTTTCCAAATTCATTCCTTGTAATTATTCGCTGTTCATTTGGTCTTTCGCTTTATTCGCTTTCTTCCTCTTTCTGTTTTTTCATTACACCGTAACTGACTTTTTACTTTCTTCTTTCATATCTTTTTTCGATTGATTTCTTTTATTTTTTCTATCTTTCGTTTTACTTCTTTCTTTCTTTCTTTCTTTCTTTCTTTCTTTCTTTCTGCTATTCTCTTGTTTTTCTTTCTTTCTTCCTTCCTTTTTTTACCATATATATTATTCTTTAAAAATCACCTATTTATTTATTTCTTTCTTTCTTTTTTCTTTCTTTCTTTCTTTCTTTCTTTCTTTCTTTCTTTCTTTCTTTCATCTCCATCAAATTCTAATCTTACTTTCTTTCATAACTTAAATTCCTTTTTTCTTTCTTCTCCTTCCGTCAAATTTATGTCTTTATTTCTTTCTTTCTTTGATTTTATTTCTATTTTCTTTTTCTTTCTTTCTTTTTCATTCTTTTTTTTCTCACATTTTTCTTTTTTATCTTTTTCATTTTCTAAACAACATTTTAACTTTTCCTTTTCTCTTTCCGTCTTTCTATGTTTCTTTTTCATTTTCTTTCTTCCTCTTTCTGTCTTTCTTTCTTTTTCAGTTTCTAGCTTTCTCTTTCATTCTTTCCATCTTCTCCAGATTTTCTTTTTTTTAATTTCTAGCCTTTTCTTTCTTTTTCTTTCGTTCATTCTTTTTCTTTCCTTCTTTCATTCTCTTTCCTTCTTTCGATCTATCATTTTCATTGTCTTTCTTTCTGTTTGGTTTTCTTCCTTCTTCATTTTCTTTCTTTCTTTCTTTCTTTCTTTTTTCTTTCTTTCTTTCTTTCTTTCTTTCAAATTTTACATAATTTTGCATTTACAAAGAAATGTTCTTATCTTTCCTTCACAATTTTTTTCTTTCTTTTTTTTTCCTTTGTTTTTCTTTCATTTTTTTTCTATTTACAAATTTTGTTTTAAATAAATCCTTCTATCTTTCCTTCACAAAGTGAGAATTATTTTATTTATTTTCAAATAATTTAAGTTTTCCTTTACAAAGAAATTTTATTACCTTCACGATTCTTTCTTTCTTTTTCTTTCTTTTTTTATTTAAAAAAATTAAAATTTCTTTCTTTTTACTTTTTTACAAATTTCCTTTTAAAAAAATTTTTTCTATTTTCCTTCTACTCTTTCTTTCACTTTTACGTAATTTCACTTTACAAAGTAATCCTTCTTGGAGAAAAGAAATATCTTTCTTTCTTTCTTTCTTTTTTTTTCTTTCATTTTTTACGCAATTTCACTTTACAAAATAAGAAAATAGTTATTTTTCCTTAAACAATTCTTTCTTTCTTTCTTTCTTTCTTTCTTTTTTCTTTATTTCTTTCATTTTTACGTAATTTCGCTTTACAAAGAAATCCGTCTATCTTTCCTTCACAAATCTTTCTTTCTTTCTTTCTTTCTTACATTTTTACGAAATTTCGCTTCACAAAAATCCTTCTATCTTTCCTTCACAACTCTTTCTTTCACTTTTACCTCATTTCACTTTACAAAGAAATCCTTCTTACCTTCAAGATTCTTTCTTTCTTTCTTTCTTTCTTTCTTTCTTTCTTTCACTTTTACGTAATTTCCCTTTACAAAGAAATCCTTCTATTTTTCCTTCACGATTCTTTCTTTCTTTCTTTCATCTTGGTTTCTCATTCATTTATTTTCCGATTCCGTTTTGTTCAACTTATCATTGTTTTCCTTCCTCAGTTTTTTAATTTTCATTTTCTGAAAAACTCAGATTGCATTTTGACTGGCACCCCCATTTGTCACAATTTAACGAAAGAAAAGGAAAAACAACGAAAGAAAAAACAAAAAACAAAAAGAAAAACAAAAGAAAAAAAAAAAACGCAAAATTAATTAATATTCTAACATCATTAAAACTAAAATAATTAGAAGACAGTCTCCACCCTTTCCTCTCGTCTCTTAAAGAATAAAAATTACAGATAACAAATCTAACACCGACACCCCTTCCTCGGCTACAGTATAGTCTCTAAACTTGCCACTCTTCTCTATATTAATAATAATAATAATAAATGGTAGATCTAACGCCATCATTACTACTACTACTACTACAGTCTTCTTTCATTTTTTCTATGAAGTAATAATAATAATAAATGGCAAATGTAACGCTATATCCATTACTACTACTCTTATATTGTCTTTGCTACTACTACTACGATTTTTACTACTAATACTAATAAATAGTCTGACAATATTTTTCTCATCTATGAATAAATAAAATAATAACTAAAGAACTAAATTTATTATCATCACTATTACTACTACTACTACTAATTACTACTACTATTACTACTACCGTTACTCTTATTTCATCGCATCTAGAAAGGAATAATAATAAATGTAAGATCTGACGCCATCATCATTAATACCAAACTATCATGTTTACAGTATCGACATTTTGCCTTTTTTTCTGAGACTATAATAATAATAATTTTAATAATAATAATAATAATAAGAATTTATTTAATAATAATAATAATAATAATAATAATAATAATATTTGTTTATGATGATGATTTAATAATAATAATAATAAATAAAAATTATATGAATGATAATAATAAATAATATTTAATAATAATAAATCCATGATAATAATAATAATAATATTAATTATTAAAATAATGATGATGAAAATAATAATAATAATAATAATAATAATAATAATCTTTATGATGAATAATAATAATAATATTAATTATTTCAATGATGATGATGAAATCAAATAATAATAATAATAATAATAATAATAATAATGCCTATTCAATGATGATAATAAAAGAAAAATGCCTATGGCTTGAAAATAATAATAATTATTTTGTCTATTAAAAATAATAATAAAAATAATAATAATAATAATAATAATAATAAAAGAATTGGTTTCCCCAAAGAAAAGACATACAAAAAATTGTCTTATTAAGTTAATAATAAATATGAAGGAGAACTTTTCTATGTACAAAGGAAATGATTCATCGCTGAGATAAAAAAAAAATTAACATGAAAATGGAATAATAACAATATACCAAGACCTGCCTTGATTTAACTAATAAAGAACTTGAGGAGGTCTTATTCAGGAGTATGTCATTACAGAAATCAAAATGATGATGATAATAAAATAATAATGCCTTTGAAATAATAATAATAAAATGATAAAAATAATAAAATAATAATAAAATAATACAAAAAATAATAATGCCTATGATGATGATGATAATAAATAATAATAACAACATTTACATTTAGTAGATTCTGTAGTAAATCAAAACAGAAGCCAAGAACCAACTATTGCAGCAAAAGATATGAAAAAAAAGCCAAGGAGGATAAAGCCCTTGAACAGATGAAACAACGCTGGCAAAGACAAACCTCTGCATGGCCAATATCCAGAACGTGCAAATAAACCCAATGTTGATAAAGTTAATACTCATCGATGGTTACGAGCATCTGGATTAAAGTCTGAAACTGAAGGCTTTTTATTCTTGCAGCGCAAGACCAGAGTCTTTTCACTAGGAATTTTCAGGCAAAAATATCATACATAATAATGTGGATCCAAAATGCAGGTTCTGTGACAAATACCAAGAAACAATAGACCATCTAATCTCAGGATGTTCTATACTTGCCCCAAATGAATATAAAAATCGTCACGATAGAGTGGGGCAATACTTACACTGGACAATGTGCAAACACTTTGGAAAATGTGTAAGCAAACACTGGTATGAACATCGGCCAGCGCCGGTTACAGAAATAGAAGATGTCACCATTCTATGGGATTATACCATCCACACAGACAGAAAAATTGAAGCAAATAGGCCGGACATTATTGTCAAAAAAAACCAGAAAGAAAAAAACTTGCCTACTAATTGATATGGCTTGTCCAGCGGATTGTAACATAGCAACCAAGGAATTTGAAAAACTATCAAAATACAAAGACCTGGAAATTGAAATAGAAAAAATGTGGAAATTGAAAACAAGAATAATACCAGTGGTAATAGGTGCACTTGGAATTATAAAAAAATGGAACAAAACAACACATTGAAAGAATCCCTGAAACCCCAGCTTAAGAGACATACAGAAAATTGTCTTATTAAGTACAGCACACACACTAAGGAGAACTTTGTCTATGTAACGCTAGCAACTTCATCGGGAAAAAAAAAAAAAAAAAAAAAAAATTAACATGAAATGTGGCCATAACAACACACCACGACCTGCCTTAGGTCTTTCCGCAGACTTGGTAGGTAGTGTGTCCATAGCAGAAATCGAATGATGATGATGATAATAATAATAATAATAATAATAATAATAATAAAATAATAATAATAATAATAATAAAAATAAATAATGTTAAATCAATAATAATAATAATAATAATAATAATTTTTTCCTTTTTTTTTGATGATGAAGAAAAATAATAATAATAATAAGAATAAAAAAGACTATTGATAAAAATAAATCAATAAAATAAAAATATTAAATAAAATAAAAATAATAAAAAAAAAATAATAAAAAATGAATAATAATAAAAAAAAAAAATGAAAATAAAAAAGAAATAATAAGAAAAATAATTATAAAAATGAATAAAAATAATTTAATAATTCATAATTAATTTAATAATAATAATAATAATAAAAAAAAAATTTGAAGATAAAATAATAATAAATAAGAATCAAATGCAAAAAAAATAAAAATAATAAAAAAAAATAATAATAATAATAATATTAAAAAGATAAAATAATAAAAAAATAATAATCCATAATAATAATAATAATAAATAATAAAAAAAATTTATGAAAATATTTAATAATATTAATAATTAATTATTATTATGATGAAAATAAAAATAATAATAATAATAATAATAAAAATAAATCTGATAAAAATAAAAAAATAATAAATTGATTATAAATGATGATTTGATGATAATAATAATAATAATAATAATAATAATAAATATGCCATTTATAATGATAAATAATAAAATATTAATATAAAAAACATGATGATGGATATGATAATAATAATAATAATAATAAGGATAAAAATCATTATGATAAAAAATAATAATAAAAAAAAATCTAATAAAAAAATAATTTTTTTAAATTGTTTTTTTAATGTTTAATAATAATAAGAAAATAATAATAAAAATTTTAATAATAATAATGGCCTATAAAGAAAAACCTGTCATCCCAGTGGTCCAATATAGTTTCAACATCTTGAACTGGACTCTAAATGACAAAAGACAAAATATTCTAAAACAAGAAAAATAAAGGATCTAGTATAAGATGCATCATCCAAAGGCTAATGTAGAATAAATATATAAAAAATAAAAAAGGTGGAAATAATATTATTCATAAAATTGAGGAAAAATAAGACAACAACTATTGTTTTTACTAAACATGGAAACAACAAATGACTGGATGATAAAATTAGTGAAACAACATGAAAAAAGAAAAAAAATATTCAATAATAAAAAGAAGGCAATAAAATAAAAAACATTTAATTTAGTAGATTCTGTAGTAAATCAAAACAGAAGCCAAGAACCAACTATTGCAAAAAAGATATGAAAAAAAGAAAGCCAAGGATAAAGCCCTTGAACAGATGAAACAACGCTGGCAAGACAAACCTCTGCATGGCCAATATCCAGAAATTGAAAATAAACTCAATGTTGATAAAGTTAATACTCATCGATGGTTACGAGCATCTGGATTAAAGTCTGAAACTGAAGGTTTTATTCTTGCAGCGCAAGATTTTTCTTTTTTTTCACTAGGAATTTTCAGGCAAATATCATACATAATAATGTGGATCCAAAATGCAGGTTCTGTGACAAATACCAAGAAACAATAGACCATCTAATCTCAGGATGTTCTATACTTGCCCCAAATGAATATAAAAATCGTCACGATAGAGTGGGGCAATACTTACACTGGACAATGTGCAAACACTTTGGAAAATGTGTAAGCAAACACTGGTATGAACATCGGCCAGCGCCGGTTACAGAAATAGAAGATGTCACCATTCTATGGGATTATACCATCCACACAGACAGAAAAATTGAAGCAAATAGGCCGGACATTATTGTCAAAAACCAGAAAAAAAAACTTGCCTACTTAATTGATATGGCTTGTCCAGCGGATTGTAACATAGCAACCAAGGAATTTGAAAAACTATCAAAATACAAAGACCTGGAAATTGAAAATAAAAAAATGTGGAAATTGAAAACAAGAATAATACCAGTGGTAATAGGTGCACTTGGAATTATAAAAAATGGAACAAAACAACACATTGAAAGAATCCTGGAAACCCCAGCTTAAGAGACATACAGAAAATTGTCTTATTAAGTACAGCACACACACTAAGGAGAACTTTGTCTATGTAACGCTAGCAACTTCATCGGAGATAAAAAAAAAAAAAAAAAAAAAAAAAAAAAATGAAAAATATGGCCATAACAACACACCACGACCTGCCTTTAGGTCTTTCCGCAGACTTTAGGTAGTGTGTCCATAGCAGAAATCGAATGATGATAAATAATAATAATAATAATAATAAAATAAAAATAATAAAAATAATTATGCCTATGAAAAAATAATAATAATATATATAAAAATAATAATAAAAATAATAATATTAATAATAATAATAATAATAATAATAATAAAAAATAAATTGATCTAAAAAAATAATAATACAAAAATAAAAAAATGATAATAATAATAATAATGATAAAAATAATAATAATAGAAATAAAATAATAATAATAATAATAAAATTAAATATTATGAATATTACTTTTAATAATAATAATAAAAATAATAATTAATAAAAATGATAAATTTTAATAATAATAAAAATTTTAGATTTATAATGATGCAATATCAATAAAAATAATAATAATATTAATAATAAAATAAATAATAATAATAATATATGATGACAATGATGAAAAAGAAAAAAAAATTTCTAAACTAGAAAACAAATGATTTTTAAAAAATATTAAAAAAAAATTATAAAAATAATAATAATAATAATAAATAATAATAATAATAATGAATAATAAATTTAGAAATAAAAATAAAAATAAAAAAAAATATTAATTCTTTAATAATAAAATAAAAAATAAAAAATGATATTGATATAATTCAAATAATAATAATCCCAATAAAAATAATAATAATAATAATAATAATAATAATATAAAATATATTGGAATATATTCATCGTAAAATGGAATCATAATGATGATGATAAACATAATAATAATAATAAAATTCCTATAATAAAAAAATGTGATTATAATATCAAAAATCAATTTAATATAAATAATAATGATGATAATAATAATAATAATAAAATTAATCATAAAATGAAAATGACGAATCAAATAATAAAATATTAGCAAAAATTAAAAAAATGTAAAAATGAAAAATAATAATAAAAATAATAATAATTTTAATAATAATAATAATTAAATGATAATTTAATAATAATAATAAATTATTAAAAAAAAAATAATAATAATAATAATAATAATTTCAAATAATTTAAAAATAATTAAATTGATATATGATGATAAAAAGAAAAATGTCGATTTTATCTTTTGATCATTAATAATAATAAAAATAAAAAATAAAAATATAATAATAATAAAATAAAAATAATCAATAATAATCAAATGATAAGCAAATAATAATAAGAAAATATATGAAAAATGAAAATAATAATAATAATAAAAAATTTAATAATAATAATGCCTATCAATGATTTTAATAAAAAATAATAAAATGCCAAATGATAATAATAATAATAATAAAAAAAGAAAAAATGAAATAATATTAAAATGCTTTATATTAAAATAAAAATCTTAATAATAATAATAATAATGCAATAGCTTAATATAATAATAATAATAAATTTTAAAAAATAAAAAAAAAAACAAAAAACACAAATAAATAAAAAATTTTGCAATAAAAAATCAACAAAGTGATTTAAAAAACTAATAAATCATTAGTTTTTCAGTACTGATTTATTTAAGAATTTTTAATATTTAAATAATTCTAATCTTAATAAAAATAAAAAAAAAAAAAAAAATATGAAATTAATATAACAACACAATTTAAATTATTTTTTTTCAAAAAACAAACTTTCGGGTGATTTGTTCCAAAATTTATTAAATTGAATGATCATGAAAATGATAATAATTCAAATAAAATAATAATAATGATTAATAAAAATAAACCAAAAATAATAATAATAATAAGAAAAAAATAATTTAATAATAAAATAATAATAATAATAATAAAAATAATAATAAAATAATAATAAAAAAAAACAGTTGATGATATAAAAAAATAATAATAATGAAAAATTAAAATTAAATGCCAAATATTAAAATAAAGTAAAATAAAAATAATAATTAAAAAATATTTAATTAATAAAAAGACATTTTGAAATTTATTTTAATAAAATATTATTTATCGATAATGAAAAAATAATAATAATAATATAATAATAATATGAACCTAATAAAACAAATATGATAAAAATAATTTTAATTATTAAATGAAAAAAAAAATTAAAAAAAATAATAATAATAATAATAATGGAAAAAAATGATAAAATAAAATAATTTTTTAAACATAAAAAATAATAATAATTGTTTAAAAATGAAAAAAATAATATTAATAATAATAATAATTTTAAATAATAATAATAATAATGCCTTTAGATTATAACAAAAAATAAAAAAAGCAATTAAATATTAATAATAATAATAATAATATTTAATACTAATGATAATGATAATGTTTCAAAAATAATAAAATGCCTTCAAAATAATAATAATATAAATAATAATAATAAAAATATAATATGAAAAATAATGAAAATAATGATAAGATGATGATGATGATGATGAAAATAATAATAATAATAATAATAATAATAATGAAATGAAATAATAATAATAATAATAAAAATGATGATGATGATGATTATAATAATAATAATAATAATAATAATAAAAAATGATGATAATAATAATAATAAATGATTATGAAAATATGATGAAATAATAATAATAATAATAATAATAATAATAATAATAATATGATGATAATAATAATAATAATATTAATTATGATGATGATGATGATGAAAATAATAATAATATGATAATAATAATAATAATAATAATAATAATTAAGATGATGATGATGATAATTTGGAAGAAAATATATATATGGCGATAATAATAATAATGATAATAAAATGATAATAATAATAATAATAATAATAATAATAATAATAATTTAATATAAATTTTAATGATAATAATAATTTAATAATGCCTATGAAAAGAATAATAATAATAATAATAATAATAATAATAATATGCTATATATATGATGAAATAATAATAATAATAATGCCTATATAATAATAATAATAAATAATAAAAGGCCTACAAATAAAAAAAAAAATAATTTATAATAAAAATATTTGATAATAATAATAATAATAATAATAATAATAATAATAATAATAATAAATAAAAATGGAACAAAAACAACACATTGAAAGAATCCCTGAAACCCCAGCTTAAGAGACATACAGAAAATTGTCTTATTAAGTACAGCACACACACTAAGGAGAACTTTGTCTATGTAACGCTAGCAACTTCATCGGAGATAAAAAAAAAAAAAAAAAAAAAAAAATGAAAATGTGATGATATAACACACCACGACCTGCCTTAGGTCTTTCCGCAGACTTGGTAGGTAGTGTGTCCATAGCAGAAATCGAATGATGATGATGATAATAATAATAACTATATAAACTATGAAACTTCAAATAACTATCAAAGTACAAGGACGTTGAAATCTAAACGAAACTTTAAGAAAATAATAATAATAATAATAATAATAATAATAATAATAATAATAATAATAAGTGGCATATTTAACGCTATCACATTAAATCACCACGACTCCAACGTTCTCTCCTCTTCTCTTAAACTTTGTTATATTGCATATGTAATACTATCGTCATTTCTACAACTACAACAATAGAAAGTACCATTTCTTCTCCCTTCTCACATAATCTATAGGCCTGACATCCTCTCTGCTTTCATTTCTCTCTTTTTAGATAATAATAATAATAATAATAATAATAATAATAATAATAATAATAATAAAAAAGTAAATAAATATAGACATATTGAAGGGATCTTTGGTAGCCTATGCCTTAAAGAAATATAAAAGAAAATGTATTCACAAGTATAGATTAATTATTACATAGAGCTTTATCTATGTATAATATGTGTAATCTTAGTTTTTGTTTTTTGTTGTTTTTTTCATAATCAGTGGAAAATGTCATGAAGCTATTTCCGGCCTTCTTGAGTCATACATTCTTCGACATTCCAACCACCTGAAGAAGGCCGGATATTACAACGGCCGAAAAATTTATGATAAATAAATAAACAAAGATGAGGGCAATAGTCCGAATAATGTAAATAAGGAACAGAACATAAAAAATAAAATCGCCATCTAAACAAAACGTCCCAAATGTAGATAAATAATTTAATCAAAAAACTTTTTACTCTGAGGCCCCTACAATGACTTAGTAACCAAGGCATTTAAAATTGCTCTCTGGCAAGACGAGATTACACACAATAATAATAATGATGATGGTTGGCAGGTTTAACAAAGTCTCTGTTGTTTCCTGTCTAAATATCATTAGAAATGGATGTATTCAACATCCTGCAAAGAAATACTCTCCACAAATATTAAGAAAGATTTAATCGACGTTTGCTGCGGGTGTTTAAAATCGATGGCTTAAAGACAGCATGTGTATGAACAACGCAAAGAGACAGAAATAGATAAGTGAAAAGAGAAAGACGTTATCCTGAGAACGCGCAATGAGTCACTCCCTTGGAGGCTAGCATCAGCCATGCTGATGGGAGACATATAAACGTTCCCAGCAATTACATGTTGGATGTGTTAAAATTAACGCGTCATTTCTTGATCTAATTATCAACAGATTGTATGTCATTTTTAGATCAGCTGGCAATTGGACCTTATTGGCCGATTAGAAATACTATCCAGACATAAGTACAAAGTTGTGTCATCAGCATAGATACATAGTTAAAGAATTGATGACCCCAGGAAGGTCATTAACAAAAACTAGGAACAATGTAAGACCAAGGATTGAGCCCTACGGCTACCTGCAATAATACAAAAAGATCTAGAACAATGGCCGTTCAAGACAATTTTCATTTAGCGATATTATAAGATTGAATCACTATAAGAGAGATATGAAATTAAACACTCCCTATACTCTACCTTGTCTCTTTACCTACCACTCTCACACACCCCTCTTAAATTACAAAAATTACACTACCCATCAATTTCTAATCCCATTTTTCCTTTCATTTCGTTGTTGGAATTGTTACCTGATGATCCGGAATCCTTTATAAAGGATTTTGGTGAAATAAATTATTGTAATGATACCATAAAAGTGGTCTGTTTTTCATTATATATATATATATATATATATATATATATATATATATATATATATATATATATATTATGCCCTGTTACATTAGAATATGTAAATATCCACTATGAAATTGCATATTTTGTTTCAACGTTAAATCAACGTCTTTTCAGGTGGAAAACAACGATGATAGTGACGTCATTGCTCTACTTTTGTATTGAGCCCTATTTTAAATTAATGTTTTTGAATGTTGAAATTGTATTCTTCGTTTTTACATTTATATATATATATATATATATATATATATATATATATATATATATGTGTGTGTGTGTGTGTGTGTGTGTAAAAAACCGTGGGCAAGTAATCCAAGTGAATCCTAATATAAAATATATTTATCATAGAGCATAGAAATGTGTTATATAAAAGTGATACTCATTTTTACCCCATTTATATAGCCATTTCGCTCCGAGATAGAGAAATTCCCTGGAGCTTGTCAATACTAAAAAGTTTGTTAAAAAAATAAATCATAAAGGTTTTTTTTTTTTTTTAAATTGAAAATTAAAAAGGATAGGAAGAAAGAGGAAGAAAAAGAGAGGAAAAAGAGGAAAAACAGTAAGTAAGGGAACAGGCATTTAAAAGAGAAAATCTAAGCTATAATGACTGAAGGTGTAGCGCCAAGTCAGGACCAATAACATTAGTACTGTAAGCAACCTCCTACAATGCAAAATAGTTTTCCCCTTTAAAAAGTATGAATTTATCAATCAATCAATTCTTGGTCAAAACGCCAACTGATTCCTGCTCCAAAGAACCAAGAATTGGGCAGATACTACACTCTGATCCTACATGGAAAAGTTTATTGTTGACATATACAATCAATAAAACAATACTTTTATAAATAATAATTCTTCAACTTTACTGTTTTTTTAATCATTTCATCCACTAGGTAGGGAATAAAGCCATTAAGACTGAATGGGTTGCTAAGTGTGAGAGAATATGAGAAATAAAACCATTTTCAAAGAGAGAGAAAAATAAAAGAACAGGAATTGAGACACAAGATGTCGACTGACATTACATTTCAATCTTTGAAGATTAAAGCTTGACTAGAAATCAAGAAACTGGAAGAGTGTTTCCAGAATTGAGAAGAAAGAGCGAAGAAAATATTGGCATAGACATTACTGATGAGACCTAGCTGCCAATCTAGTACGGCACTTAAATTCATAAAGACTAGATGCAAAAGAGAAAAGTTCATCGGAATAATTACTATCAAAATTTTATAGAAAATGCACCGGGAAGCTAAGTTAGAGTGACTGAAGCTGTGGTGCCAAGTCATGACCAATAACATTGTAAATTCTTCTTTTTAATTTATGAAGAAGTCTTAAAAATATGACAGAAGCACCAGACCAGATATCGCTGCAATATTCAACACATGAACAAATCATAGACTTATAAATGTATATAATAGATTCCAAAGTAAAAAAAGAAGACTTGTATGACACAGTGAACCAATTTTCTAGGAGCAGACCTCGCAATTGATTCAATATAATGTTACCACTTCATATCAGTCAAAAATATTATCCCAAGAACATTAGTATTAGACATGCTGATAGAAAGTTAAAAAAGGTTCTCTCAGTTTATTAAAATAGAGTAGTTTTGTTTTGACTGCATTAAAATTAGCAAGCCATTTATTGCCCCAGTTAACAACAGATTGTAGGTCATTTTTTTGAGATCAGTTCCCATTTTGACCTTATTGAACTGATCTGACATACAGTTAAGACAAGAGTAAATAGTTGTATCCTAAGCATAATGACATCATACCGTCGATAAAAGAATGATATAGGTTCAAAGACAGAGCCTTGGTTGACACCTGCATTAAGGCAAATAGATCAAGAGGAGTGGCCATTCATGACAACTTTCATTTTGGGATTTGATAAGAAAGATTGAATCAGTTCAAAAATTAGTCTAGGAATTTCAAAACCTTTCAACTTATGTAGAAAACCGGCATGCTAAACACTGTCAAATGCCTTCGAGATATGCAAAGCAGGAGCATAAGCTTCACCATTCTTATTTAAAGTCTTATAAACTCTTTTAACAATAACCGTTAATACATCCGCAGTTGACCTAGACATGACCTTGCTATATTGTTTATTTGATAGAAGACCCAGCGAGGTGAGTGGTTTAACAGACTCAGAACCGAATTGCTTTGACGAAATATTCACGAAGCCATCGAAAGTTGTGCAAATACAAAGCCTTAATAATTCTGACTGAAAGTTAGAAACTAATTCAATTCAGAATTCAGGATATGCACTCTTTCGTGGAAACTGTAATTTTCTCAACAGGGTTGCAGCATAAGCCACAAGTTGCGCTGGTGGTGTTAAAATGTGCCTGAGCAGTTGTCTGCAAAAGGGAGAAAACGAATAACCAGCAGGTAATACCAAAAAAGAACTTTGTTTTTCGGGGTTTTTTTTTTTGGTGGTGTTGAAATGTGCCCGAGCAGTTGTCTGCGACAGGGATAAGACCAGTAGCCTGCAAGGTAATACAAATAATTTTAACGTTTTTCTGTCTCGAATGTTTACCATTTTCACTGTCCGGAAATGAAAGGAAGCGGCAGGATGGAAGATAGCCAATAAAACGATTCTGTTAACATTTCTAAATTCTAGCACATGAAGTCACGTTCATTTTAAACTTTAAATTATTTCACGGCCAAAACGCTACTCTCTTTCTGTGTAATTTATTTTTTTTTTCCTTTCCAAGAAAGTTTGAAAGTGTCGGGAAGATAACACCTAATTTCGGATAGTTTCTTAGCAAGTTTCCACCAGACATTGATCGATTTGGTTCGACACCTGGGGAAATTCGCCCCAAAGCGTAACAGACTTTCAATGTCTGTTCTACTTAATGGAATATTTTAAACGAAGTATTACCTGACCTATCGTACGGAGGTATTACTTTTTGGTATGCTAACTGCTCGACAGCAGACAGGAGCGCCCTAACGTGAATTAAGAGATATTGCCACGAAAATAATCAGCTGCAAGCTGCCCTCTTGGAGGACATTTCTAATCCTCACTGCTGCATGAATGGAAAACAGTAAACTTTCCTAAGTACCACTTGTTTGGTCTCGTTTTGCGTCTATTACTTAGAGGAGAAAGTGTTTGATGGACAACTTTCTTTTGGGAGTTCTGCGTAAAATGAACGTTACTGCAAGCGGACAATTTTGAAACGTATTATAAACGCCATTAGTTACTTCATTCGAGGCTGTGTGCGCCTATGGGCTACATATGTCTGCATTGATTGATTGATTCGTTTTTTCACGGATTATCAACCCTTTGCAGGTTATTTTAGGCCAGAAAATAATCGTAAGACTTGTATCACTAAAGTATTATTATCACCCTAAAAAAGTTTGTACAATCTTTAAGTGGGAACTTTTTTTAGACGACCTGGATTCATACCTAATCAGAATTTGATAAACAAAGAAGAAAGTACAATGTCGATATAAAGAGGAAATATTTTAACTGTTAAGTAAGAAATAGTTTGTTGTATGTATGTTTTATAAAATGTTTTCATTTTTCAAAACAGGGTCAAAATATTGTGTCCATGTTCCAAGTTAATATTATTAAGTGTTGTTTTTTTTTGTTTTTATTAATAAGGAGATATATCCTGGAATGGGATATATTTGAACGAAGTAGCTAAGTGGTTTTGGCTACTATAACCAAGTAGAATATGGTAGCAGTAATCGACTGGTACGCGTCGTAGTCACAGGTAAGAAGTGTAGATCAATGGCGGAGTCCAATGGGCGTCGTTATAGACTTAGCTCTCAAACTAAGGCTCTCGACTATCCATTACGTTCGTCGGAATTTATGACGGACACCAGCCAATCATATTTCAGTGAGGGGGAACACTGGTGTATGCATATTCCATTATATCACTATCTATCTATCTATCTCAGCCTCTTTGTATCAGTATATCCTCTTCACATCTATCTATCTCAGCCTCTTCATATCTGTCTATCCTGTTTATATCTATCTATCTATCTATCTATCTATCTATCTATCTATCTATCTATCTATCTATCTATCTGATCTGTCCCGGAAAGGCATATATTTGAACGAAGTACCTAAGTGGTTTTGGCTACTATAACCAAGTAGAATATGGTAGCAGTAATCGACTGGTACGCGTCGTAGTCGCAGGTAAGAAGTGTAGATCAACGGCGTAGTCCAATGAACGTCGTTATAGACTTAGCTCTCAGACTAAGGCTCTTTTGACTCTGTCGTACCTACACGTCCGTCGGCATTTATGTGAGGGGGAACCTAGGTGTATTCATATTCCATTAGATCATAAGGCTTCCATTATTTTTAGCCTTTTGTTTGCATGTAGATTATGATATTATATTTCTGTTGTCAACAAGTAGTTTACGAATACGGACCTGTAGGTCTCCATGAATATTTAAATGAGATCTAATTGGGCTATGGTGATTTTACAAAACATACATACAAAAAACTATTTCTTATTTAACCGTTAAAATAATTAATCCTTGAAAATGGCTAAATGTATAGCCGAAAGCGCTCGGCTAAAAAGAACATTCGAACAGTTTTTATATAATTTATCATCCGAAAAGAAAAAAAAATTAGATCATATTAGAAATTGTATAAAAAAAAACTAAATAAAAGCACCTTGTCTGTCGTTTTTAATGAAATGTGCATGAAAGAAGGAGTGCTGCTAAAAACACACACACACACACACACACACACACACACACATATATATATATATATATATATATATATACATCCAAATTTAAAAGAACGAAGAATAAAATTTCAAGATATTAATTTAAAACAGGAGTCATTACAAAAGCAGACTAATAAATATTTATTATGCATTTTTTTACATTAGAACATGGAAATATCCACTAAAAATTGCACATATTGTTTCAACGGTAAATCAACGTCTCTTCAGGTGGCAAGCAATGATAGTAGTGCCATCATATATATATATATATATATATATATATATATATATATTTTTACCGGGTGTAACAGCAAAATTCTCCAAATCGTGTAACACCGAGATTCTTCAATTGTTAGATTGTTTTGAACCGTTCTATCTTAGAAATGATTAAAGAATTTTAATTAGAGTTTTCCGAGATTTTTGTAAGATTATTGGACTCTACTTCTAAGCAATAAGAATGTAATTAGCTCTAAGCTAAAATGATGATCCCTTTTACAGGTGTGACCCCCACCCCCGATCCAGATTTTCTCTCTGTAGTTCCCTCCTTTGTAAACTTATTTACCGTTTTCTTGCTGGTTCTTGAATGGTATTTGAAGATGGAAACCAGAGTATGAATTTTGGAACCATTACCGAACGCCTGAATGATCTTTTTCTTCTCACTATTGTTTAGTAGAGATAACAGTGGTGCTGACACCAAAGGATTTTTACCAGTACTTTTTCTAGCCGATTAATTCAATGGTTTTTTTTCCCACTGATTCTTACAAAATATGCTGTCAAGATGGCGAAACGTCTTTAAACGAAACCTAATTAGTTTTTTTTTTTTTAGTTTTTTTTTTCTTAGATATTAAACATTTTATGGGATGGACAATTGTCCCAGGATGTTACACGATTTGGACAATTTCATTTTATAATATATATATATATATATATATATATATATATATATATATATATATATATATATATATATATATATATATATATATATATATATATATATATATATATATTTCAAATATATTGTGCAGTTCAATTTATATTACAATGAATCATTCATGCAAAAAAGTAAAGATTAGTAAAGTTAATGATATAAAATGGCGAAATCCCTTCGAAACAAAAATTTTAAAAGGGCATTAGCCTCCATGAATTTTATGATGTCATAATGTATCCTTATGATTATTAATATATATATATATATATATATATATATATATATATGTGTGTGTGTGTGTGTGTGTTTTGTGTGTATATATTATATTTATTATATTATATTATATTATAATGTATGTATAATACATTTAAAAAACTTATTTTCGATTTAATTAATTTAATATTTTCGTCTTGGATGGTACCTGATTTTTATCCAAAACAAATAAATATATATATATATATATATATATATATATATATATATGTGTGTGTGTGTGTGTGTGTGTGTGTGTGTGTGTGTGTGTGTGTGTATGTGTATGTGTTATTAAAAATAGTTTACATCGCTACATAAAAACTTTCATGTTTCGGAACTATAATTCTTCCTCTTTGAGCAATGTTAGATAACATATAATAAAAATGATATATTTGGTAAATTTGAAAACAAAACGCTACCTCTTTGGAAGTATTATATGTTGGAAAAAAGGTTTGATGTCAGAATTAACAAATATTCTTGTGGGCATGACTGGATTAATCAATTATTATCTGAGCTAAAATAGAAAAATGAAGAAAAAAAAGGTCACATTAAATCATGTTTTGATAAACTGAAAACTCTTGAAAAGTCAGCGGCGAAAATAACGTTGCAAAATCCAGAGTTCAGCTTTGGTGAAGCTGACATAGAGTTATATTGAACAAATGTTTTGTAAAGAATTTTTCATTTTTTTTATACTACGGAAACTTCTTAAAAGGATCGAATGGAACTTAAATATAATATGCTATTTATATTGAATAGGCAGTAAAACAAGACAATATTAAAGCTGAAAAAATCAAATAAAAATTGTATGAACCATTATAGGCTATGTAATTTTAATGTGTAAAATATTTATGAAAAATTCTTTTATCTATATTTTAATGTGAAATTTATACTGCCTACATAATTTGGTTAATTCATTTCTTTCAAAAATTTCAGATATATATATATATATATATATATATAAATATATATATATATATATATATATATATATATATATATATATTTAAACAAATGATTCTTTTTCTGATATTTTGCACTTTATCTCATAAATATAGCATATCTTAAGAATAACTATATTTCTTCATATATATATATATATATATATATAAATGAAAAAAGTGTGAAATATAAATATAAATAAATACATATATTTATAATTATTTATATATATTTATTATGCGGTAACTTATTAAAAAATCGCTCAATATCAAGATAAAGCTAAATTATTAGAATTTTAATAAAGAAAACCCTTGGTTTGACTTTCGTATTTTTCAGACAATTATAACCCATCAAACAAATTAAAAGACGAAATCAAAAATTATAAATTCGTTATATATCTTTTATATATATATATATATATATATATATATATATATATATATATATATATATATGTGTGTATTTAGGCAGAATCTTTTCATTTATACTGATTCATTAAAATATATATCCTTATTTATTTTATGTTTTTTCATTAAAATATGTTATCTATTTTTATGAAAAGAGTTTACATAAAATAAATATACATATGTTAATAATTAAGATTTAGATATATAAATATATATATATATATATATATATATATATATATATATATATATATATATATATATATTATAAACAAAGAATTTACTTAAATACTTGTGTCTATAATAAAAAAAAGAACATTAAACATAAAAAATGTCTTTAATAAATAAATTGTCGGACTTTGTCCATTTCTTAATATATGACGTCATTTGTCATTACATTTGATACGCCAGGAGCAGTTATGAATGTATGGAAGATTGAGGTTTATAAGCAGTAAATTCAACCTTGCCAACCGAACGATCCTTTGTGGCCGAGTCGGTTAAGGCACGTCAGCGTAAATGACGGTTCCGTATAGGATCCAGGTTCGAATCCTGTCAAAGGACGAATATTTTCTATGAAAATTTATCGAACATTCAGGCCGGTAAATGTTATTTAATACTGTTTATTATAAACAGAGCATTTACTTAAATACTTGTATCTATAAAAAAAGAACGTTAAACATTAAATGCCTTTAATATATATATATATATATATTAATTCAATTTAAATATATTTAATATATATATAGATAAATGTCTCATTGAGTAATATAGACAAGTTTTGTCTACTCATTTTGAATAGAATCCTCTGATATTCACGGGCATGCTTCATAGTCTTCCTCTTAAAGGAAGAGTGAAAATTACTATGTTGATACAAATTCAGCAGTAATTCTAGTTCCACGTGACATGTTTAATGGATGTCATTTATCAGTTATCTCCTGTTAATTTCCCCTTGAAAGTTTTCCACTGCCTTAACCGGGTATTGAACTCACAATCTTTGGGTCCTGTCACTGGATCTAACCAACGCCTTTATCCACTGTGCCATGTGTCCTCGAGGACACATGGCACAGTGGATAAAGAGGAGATAACTGATAACTGACATCCATTAAACATGGCACGTGGAGCTAAAACATTCTACACCCCAGTGAGCGAAATAAACATCGACATTCGAACCACCTGAAGAAGGCCGGAGCGTACAACAGCCGAAACGTTGTAATAAATATGGCGACAAAGATTAGGACAATAGTTCGAATAATGTACATTATACCTCATCTAAAGAATAAAGACAACACACACACACATTTTATATATATATATATATATGGGTGTGTGTGTGTGTGTAAAAAAAGTAAAAAATCCCCAAAACATTGACATCATTTGAAATGTGGATATCTGTGTAACTAAATGCCCCAGGCAAGCGAAATTAAATAGGCTCCCTGTTGATCAACAAAAATATTTAGTTATTAACATTAGGACAAGCTCAAAACATTCTCCTGCACCTAAGTGATTCTCTGCTCAAGTTCCTCTGGCCTTGTAGGAAGAGAGATAGACCTGTCTTTTCCCATAGCCCCATAGAAAGAAAAATCACTCGATGTCAACTCAGTCGAACGTGTTGGCCATTTCAACAACACCTTGTCATTATCACGGGCATGCCCGATCCATCTTCTTGGTACATTCTGACAGAGATAATCCGTTCAGTCAACTTAGGTTTTACACATTCTGTTAAAATTTGAGCTCATTTAAGCGAGAAATGGCTATGGCAGGAGATTACAAAATGATGAAGCTTTTTGGGCACCATCTAAAATGATGAAGCTTTTTGGGCACCATATAAAATCAAGGTGCTTGCTGTCTGAGGATTGAGGCGGCCATATTTCAGGGGTAATGGGGTTGCAGATATTGTCTGATATTCATGACTGGTTCTCCTGCTTGTATGGCATGATTCAGAGTCTTGGACATGTGGTCTTCTAGCAGCTACCCTCTTGACCCAGGGCAGCACTATATCCTAGAGTTACATGGTGTAGGCCGCCGTGTTAAGTCTGAGGGCCTCACCACCTAATTCGGAAGATATTTTCTCATCGGAACGACCAGAGTAAGTGTTCCTTGCTGCCGTGCCTTCGTAATCACCATTAGTTTTGTGATGTCAGCGAATACTCGTTGTCACTTTCGTAATGCCCGTCGTAGTAGAGACTTTGTAATCGCAGATACAACTATAGTAACGCCGTTGAACAGTACTGGTGTCAGACGCCTTCGAATAACACCCGCACTAATAGTACTTGCTCGATAATACTCGTTCGAATAGTAATCCGTACAGTGAACCGAATAGAGAAATAGTATAGTAAATAGAGTAGAGAATAGCGGTCCTTATAGTAATAGATGATAGAGTACAAATAAGGATCAATTAGACGTCACGTGACTTCGTATATATGTATTTCCTCTATGGTCACGTGATCCACTTAATTTAAGAATGGGATCGACTGTGTTTGATTTTCAATGTAAAATCATCAGCAATGCATTTACACCATTATATTAATGTCTATATAGCAGTTTCTATCTATCTATCTATCTATCTATCTATCTATCTATCTATCTATCTATCTCAGTCTGTTCATATCTATCTATCTATCTATCTATTTAACAGTTATTATCTATCTATATATGGAGAAATATAGTTGATTGCTATGTTTATGGGATAAAGTGTTCAATATAAAGAGTTAGAGATAGAAGAGAGAGAGAGAGCGATGTATATATAAATATAAAATGAACATTGAAGTCAACACTCAGAGGCGACAGGCTGTTTCAAGCAAGGTGCAATCGTCAGGCTGCCTGATATCAGAAATGAAAAGCCTATCAATATCTGAATGTTGACATTCACTTTATCTATCTATCTATCTACCTATCTATGTCTGTTCATATCTATCTATCTATCTATCTGATATATATATATATATATATATATATATATATATATATATATATCAGCTTGTGCATATCTATCTAAGTCTGTTCATATCTATCGATATACCTTAGTTTGTATCTATCTATCTATCTATCTATCTATCTATCTATCTATCTATCTATCTATCTATCTATTTCAATCGGTTCATTATTCATTTATCTATCTATCTATTTATCTATCGCAGTCTGTTCATATCTATCTATCTATCTAGCTATTTATCTGTCGCGATTTGCGCATTATCTATCTATCTATCTATCTATCTATCTATCTATCTATCTATCTATCTATCTATCTGTATACAGTAGCGAGCATAAAGATCAGAACAATGTTAAGAAAAAGTCTAAATTTGAAATAATTTTTTATTTTAAAGCTTCATAGAACATTTTATCATAGAACAAAATATGGATATAAAGGTAAATTATATAATTCCAAAATATAAATAAACTTATTTTGATAAAGTTATAAGAATAATTATATAACATTCGAAAAAATAGTACTATCATACTATTCTAATGGCTACATCATATCCAAATGAAAATAGCATTCATAATTCATTAGTACTTGAAGTGTAGACCTTTACTTTCAATAAAAGCTTGACATCTTTTGCAACAGGGGCGAATTAATGTCTTGCATTCATTAACGGATATTTTCTCCCATTCTCCTTTCAAATTAGTTCATTGTTCTTCGACAGATTCTTTTCTTTTACTCTTTCATTTAGTAACTTCCAAACATTCTCAATAGGATTCATGTCTCGCTACTATCTATCTATCTATCTATCTATCTATCTATCTATCTATCTAAGACTTTTCCCATCTATCTATCTATCTATCTATCTATCTATCTATCTATCTATCTATCTAACACATCCTTACTATTATCTATCTATCTATCTATCTATCTATCTATCTATCCCTAAATTTGTTTAAAAATTTTTTCTCTCTCTCTCTCTCTCTCTTATATATATATATATATATATATATATATATATATATATATATATATATCAGATTGTGCATATGTATCTCAGTCTGTTCATATCTATCTATATATCTCAGTTTGTGCATATCTAAGATTTTTTTCATCTATCTATCTATCTATCTATCTATCTATGTCTCGCTTCCCTTTTATTTATATAGATATATGTCTTCCTCTTGTCCCTCATCTTGTATATTTATATAACTCTTTCTTTTTACCTATCGTTATATACAAATTCCCTTGGATACAGATCTGTTTCTGATAATCTATTCTGTCCGAACCGTCTTATCCCGAAACTCTCGAAGTGGCTCCATAAATATTCAGTGTATTTTTAAAAGAACCCGTCAAGGGTGAAATTGTATAGCCTGGGCTGAAATCTAAATTTAGTTACGCTGTTGGTACCGAATTCGTATGACCGACTCAGGATCTCTTCGGATTTATTCATATTTTGTAGTTACAGAGAGGTTATCAACTGCCTCAGTTGCAATATTTGTGTTGATTTTTTTTTTTAGGTCTCTTTATCTAAGCGGACATTGAGAACGCTTTCTTGATTAACGGAAGGCGAAAGGAAATCCCCAAGCAATTGTTCCCTGCAAATAAAGAAAAGAACGCCATATAAAAAAAATTAAGGGCATAGCCCTGTGTCTGTCGTATTTAATAAAACGTGATAACAGCTGTGACTCTAATTTAAACAACACTATCTATTGACTGATCCACACCTAAGCGCATCAGGGATGTGGCTTTTGAGACCTTCAAGCGGATTTTGGATCCTGGTAGAGACTTACACGCCATGTGAAGCTGTGGCCAACTTCCCGTGCCTCTGGCACCAGTTGATACATTAATATGTTGGTGGAATTTCATATGACACCTCAGTCAGTCAAACTAAACACGGTTCTCCATACTAACTGCAATTAGAACTACGTTTTTACACTATTTCACTTCTAGCTACTGAATAAAGTCACTTAGACGTAAGAGGTTACTAAGTGTGAAAAAAAATCATTAAGGAAGGGGGCAATTAAACGAAAAATTCTTTATCTATCTATCTATCTATCTATCTATCTATCTATCTATCTAACACTTCTTTGCTATCTATCTATCTATCTATCTATCTATCTATCTATCTATCTCTAGCTAATACTTCCTTGCTATTATCTATCTATCTATCTCCCTATATATATACCTATCTATCTAAAACTTTTTCCACCTATCTATCTATATATCTAACACTTCTTTGCTATCTATCTATCTATCTATCTATCTATCTATCTATCTCTAACACTTCCTTGCTATTATCTATCTGTCTACCCCTCTATATATACCTATCTATCTAAAACATTTTCCATCTATCTATCTATCTATCTATCTATCTATCTATCTATCTATCTATCTATCTATCTATTACTTTATATATATATATATATATATATATATATATATATATATATATATATATATAATTTTTTTAAAATATGATTCCTTCGCTACATAAGAGTTCTCATGTTTCAAAAACGAGAGCCGAAACCAACAATATAATTATTAAAAATTAAATTGAATTAAAGTAACAAGCCCTGTTTCATCCTCAAGCGAAAATTTAGGAATAACCCATTTTGAAAATTACGTATCGTTATAAGCGT
>CAHIKZ030002204.1:167500-170000 GCA_903632075.3 Acanthosepion pharaonis
CATCTTAGCTTTATGCAAGAAGCCATCTAGAAGATGGGAGTAAATATTGGAACTCTGTTTTTTTATGGTCAGACGAAACGAAACTAGAATTATTTGGTCGGCATAAACCCTCCTTATGTATGGAAGATAATAAAGAAAGTTCGGAAACCAAGAAATCCCCTCCCTAGAATTACGAAAGATGGTGGGTGCATTCTGGTATGGGAATGTTTTTTAAAATTCTAGACCATGAGAACTAGGCTATCATGGATAATTATTAGTATTTGGTTATTCTTAAAAATAATATAAAAGAATGTGCACGAAATCTGTCTTTGGAACATCACTGGACATTCCAACATGACAATGATCTAAGACATACGGCAGAAATTGTTACAATATACTTAGATGATAGCAAATTAATACATAAGTATGCCTCACAGAAAGAACTGACCTAAACATCATTGAAAATTTATGGACATATTCGAAGAAAAGAGTAATAGAAAGAAGTGCTTTGAATTTAGAGGAACTTGAAGACATTGTCAAGGGAGAATGGAGCAAAATATCTTTTAGAATGTGTAGTGATCTTGTAAGGAACAATAAATGTGGTTAAAGCCAATAATATAGAATAAAGTTTATATAATTGATTTTTGAGTGGAGAGAGCCAATCATTTTGTCCTATGTTAAATGTTTTTGAAGATTTTTTTTTATTATTGTTTGATATTAAAATAAAAATTTTGTTGTGACTATAACATTAGATTCTTTCAAATCTATCATTTCCTAATTTGTGAAAAAATGTACATGAAGTTTCTCTGCAAATTTGTGGTAATACAGCTTTATTTGTAATTATGGAAATGGGATCAAAATAAATGTGACCACACAATAAATGTCACACACACAGACATTATATATATATATATATATATATATATATATATATATATATATATATATATATATACTTAAAAGAATTCAATAAAAGACCTACAGTAAAATGGAAACTAAAAAGAAAAGCCTTTTAGATATATTAGGTCATTAAATGACCCATGTCCTTTGTGCACACATGAGAAAAGCAAAGCTAGAATATGTAAGTCAATTAATAACCCATGTCCTTTGTGCACACATGAGAAAAGCAAAGCTAGAATATGTAGGTCATTATATGACCCATGTCCTTTGTGCATACTTGAGAAACTATATATTACTATGAAATTTACTGAATCAAACAAATGAAATAGCTATTCTTTGCCCTCATTGTCAAAAATTTTCCTTAAATAATATTTAAAATTTAAAAAAAAAATGGTAGCTGGTAATATACATACTTATATTTGATATGAAAATAATTGAAATAATTTAAGTAATTTTATTACATTTAATTGATTTAAAAAGAAATATAGTCTATTAGTAATTAAAATTAAGTAAAAAAAATATTTTAAAATTGTAGTTAAATAAAACGTATTCTAACCCAAACAAAGGGTTTTAGAAAGACACAATGTTTTTAAGTATACAAGTACGAAAAAAATGCCGAAAAACTTTTTGCCGTTAATAAAAAAAAAAAAGACGACATGCATTTAACGGATGTCAGAATTCGTTGAAAAATACATCCCTACCCTCCCTAAACTTAACCTCTTTTTCGAACGTAACTCATAATTGATACAACAATAGTTAATAAAAATGAACACGCTACCGCCCCTGTCTGAATGATTGGATTTCTCTGTATCCTTGGAAACAGGAAATTATGAATTTATATGTGCGTTTAAAACTCAGTAAATTTAAAAATAAGTTATTCCAAAATTCGCTTGAAGATGAAACAGAACTAATGCTTTTAATTTAATTATATAATTAAATTTGAAGTTTTTAGCTTCCATTTTTGAAACATGGTTATTACTGTGTAGCGAAAAAACCATATTTTAAATCAGTTAATTTATAATATTTATGCTCTGTAAATTTACATTGAGCACTGTTTTAAAAAAAAAAAAAAATATCAATAAGAACACCGGATTATATATCTTTGATATGTCCTTTAAAAAGGATATATTTGAACAAAGTAGCTAATATTTTGGCTAGTTATAATTAAGTAGAATACGGTAGCATAATCGACTGTTTTATAGTCCGTCGTAAAAAAATAAGAAGTGTAGATCAATGGCGTAGTCCAATGGGCGTCGTTATAGATTAAATCTCAATTTTTAATTTTTTTTCTGTGATGACTTTGATTCAAACCTTTTACATATTCCGGTGAGAGGGAACACAAGTAAATGCATATTCCATTTATAGAATCATTCATCTATCTGTAATCAGTCGACTTTATAAAAAATATCTATCTATCTATCTATCTATCTATCTATCTATCTATCTATCTATCTATCATATCTAACTGCCTGATAATAATGAAAGGGATCTATTTGAACGAATTTAGCTAAAATTTTTGGCAACTATAACCAAGTAGAATACGGTAGCAGTAATCGACTGGTACGCGTCGTAGTTGCACAAAAGAAGTGTAGATCAATGGCGTAGTCAAAATGGGCGTCGT